>ML179667.1:44385-63573 GCA_004369135.1 Dendrothele bispora CBS 962.96
AGTTGTAGGGGACAGTTTGACGTCGTTAGGCTTGCGAAGCATTGTGTGACGGTCACCTTGCTGCCGTATTTGCCCTAACCTGTTTCAATGGGGCAATATTACGCAAGTTCTTCTATCTGGGGAGGCTTCGCTGGTTTCGATCGGCCTTGATAGTTTTTGAGTAGGCTCCTGATGTTGCTTTCGTGAGGTCGGACAATCAGGACGAGGCGTGGCCTGTATATGTGAAGATGGTAGTGGACGTACCTTAGTTCTCCTGGCTGAGAGTACCGGGGAAGTAAAGGAGATCCTAGAACCACTACCAGTGCTGGTCTTGGTACCGCGGGTCTCAGGTAACCGAGTTATGAACTACTTCTAAATTTAATCTTTCACAGTAATGTTCATCATGATTTGCATCCTCATATCAGCGATCGTATACGTAATCGTATTTCCGCTTATTTGTTCCTCAACTTTTTTCTTTCGTTGAAAAACTATGATGCCATACAGAGGAAAAGGTAAACTCATAGAGATTTTCGAGAAGGAGACCTATATACTGTGACTCTTTCCACCACGGCCCTTCTTGTTTAAGAACTATGATGCCATACAGAGGAGGTTAACATAAACTCTAAGAAGTTTTTAGAGAAAGTTTTGGTGGGAAGGCCGGAGGGTTAACATAAAGAGTGGAGAAGGGGTTTCATGGTGTTCATAGCAACGCTGCTGACGACTGAGCGTCGGGTTATCGTGGATGATGTCGTCGACTGACAGCCAGAGATACAGAGAGTTGAATGCACTACAGTTGAGGGGACTCGTTGGCGAGGCCGTGGACGGGTAACCAGTGGGCGGCAATACTCGTGGACGTAAGGATAGAGGTGCTGTGAACGGTAATCCTAGGAGAAGCTTCCCAATGAATTGCATGTGAGAATGGGTGAAAATAAAGAAGATTCCGACCTGTGCCTACGGCCAAAATAGGGCCATGGACAGTCCAATAGGCACCCTTTTGGACGGCCAGGTCTATTTTTTAGATAGGCGTTGGACGTCTATGCCTATGACGGTCTACGTCTATCTCTAAAACCCTTTAAAGCTTTGTGGACGTCCATAGGCCGTAGGCATGTATCACGTTAAAGTGAGTTTTAAGTACGTCTTTACTAAGTTTTAGTGAAACTCTATTTATAGTAGTGAACGATGACCGACGGAGATCGAGACATCGTATATGTTTGTACAATAAAATCCAAACCTAAGTTATATAAGTTACGGTAAGACATAGATCAACTTGAAAGTTAGATGAATAAATCATCCAGTTAGTTAAAGTCAATTCTAATATCGGTTGTCTGGTGTATAGATAAACACAAAATGGAGTAAAACTTCTATGGTTCTTCGGTGTGCAGAAAGTAAAGATCTTCATTAGTGTGTTTGAAGAACAACCCATCAATAAACACAAAGATCTTTAACACCGTGGTAAATTATATTCACCTTTCCACTACATTTTTTACACTTTGGATTAGGTCACACATATGTAACTACTGAACGTGTCTAATACAAAGATCCTCAACAAGAGTTTGAGTTATAAACTTCCATTCTCATGTTTTTTTCATACTTAAATACCTTATTTAGTCTTTTAACGATGTTGTCACACTGAAACCCGGACGGGGTCTATAACGTAACAGTTTCTGTCGTCTATTTATGATTTATTTTATTCAATGTGACTCCATCATTAAAAAAAAACTAAACTGTTTCATGTAGGTATGTAAACATCAATGTGTCCTAAAAATCCCGGAAAAGCAGGAAATTTATAACTCAAAATTTTGTCGAAGATCTTTACCTTAAACACGTTCAGTAGTTAGACTTGTGTGACCTAATTCAAGGTGTAAAATATATATTGGAAAGGTGAATATAGTTTGCCACGGTGTTAAAGATCTTTGTGTTTATTGAACAACTTTCATCGACCGAAGTCTTCCTTCGGTCGTCTATGCTCAGGTGTTAAAGAGACTATGAAATGATCCTTAAGGGACTGTTACTTATTACGTGTTCGAAAAACGGAGGTGTAAACACCTCTAGGTCCAACAATTTTGGTAATTTCTGTTCGAAGTACAAAGACAAATATTGTATTAGACATTTTGGTGTGAGTCAATACAAACGGTTATTCATTCCACCGGTAACGGTTTCATTAATTGAGAGAATTACGTTTACATATATAGTTCAATACCACTCTATATAGATAGTGGACCAACTAATGTTTATAAAAGTAGAATAAGGTACGATCTCTTTAGTTTACGGTTTTACCCGTCATCTATAGAATCAAAATTGAAAAAAACTATCAAAAGGATTAAGGTAAGTACTAATCATATTACAGGCTATAACAAATGGGTACTGGAGTAACTAAGTCCTGTAATATGTTCCGGTAAATAACTAGAACAACAGAACAAAAAACACTATTTACACATTCAAGTGTATGTACTAAAGGAAGATTATTTGTTACAACTTTACAATCTTAGTTTACTATTGAACTTAATGTGTACAAGAGTTTAAGAGGACAACCTTAAAACACGTTCACTACTAACAAGGACGAGGTTCTTTAGAACCTGTATAAAGGTCCTAGTTGGTAGATTAAAGAAGTGAACCCCCGTGTATAATTCCGTGACTGACTCCTCTTGGACGTGAATTGGGGATTGTCATAGTGTCCTTAATAACTATCTGGATACCTGTTCTTTGGATTTTTTTGTGACTTCTAGAGGTCTTGGTTGGTAGGTTAAAGATGTGAACCCCCGAGTTTAAATTCGGAATTAATATATAGACCCTCAAACTTAAGTTCGAGATTAATGGATGTGTATTGGAGGTCGTCAGGGTTTTTTTAGTAACTATTTGGATACTTGTTGAACTTTTTGGGTCTATGAAAGTACCTATAGAGGTCTTAAATGGTAAGTTAAACAATCTAAAACCCTGACTTTAGGTTCAGGATTGAGTCCTCCTCGATGGGTTTTTTTAGGTAACTATCTGGACACCTGTTTTTTTTTCGGTCGTTTTTGGGATCTATAAAAACAGTGTTTTTATAGATCCCAATTTAAAACACGTATATAGGTCTTACTTAGTACTTTAAGGACCTGAGACGTCGAGTCTAATTTCAAGTTTAACTTCTCCTCGATGGGTTACTGGAAGTCGTGAGGGTTTTTTTGGTAACTATCTATATTCCTTTTTTTTTTGGGTTTGGGTGTATAGATAACGTTACCGACCTCAAATACCTATCTAAAAAGGGTTAGTCCCGGAGTTAAACTTGGACGTTAACGTTTTTAACCTAACGACTAAAACCTCTATACGTACTTTCATAATTACTTACCCATAAACCATAAAAGAAAACAGGTATCCAGATAGTTACTTAAAACAGTTTTAACGACCTCCAATACCCTCCAAGGAAGAGTTAATCTCGAAACTATACTCGATGGTTCAGGTCCTTAAGTTACCAACCAAGGTCTCTATACATGTTCCTATACCAAACACGATCCAAAAAACAGGTATCTAGATAGTTACTAAAAAAAAACCTAACTACCTCCAATACTCTCCAAGGACAAGTTAATCCCGAAATTAGACTCGAGGGTTCAGGTCCTTAAGTTACCAACCAAGACCTCTATACACGTTTTTGTACCAAAAAACAATCCAGAAAACAGGTATCCAGATAGTTACTTAAAAAAACCCTGGAGTCCTCAACTACTTATCAAGGGGAGTTAATCCCGAAATTAAACTCGGGGTTTCACATATTTAACCTACCAATTAAGACCTCTGTACGGGCTTTTATAGACCTTAGACCTAGAACTATACGAATCAGTCTTTTGATGACCATATGCTCATATGGTCATCAAAAGACTGATTCGTATAGTTCTGTGAGAATTTCAAATTTGTGGAACTCTTGACTCTTGGAACGTCTTTACACCGACACGATTACCTTAGGGTTTGTCTTGTTTCTGTGAGAATTTGTGGAGGTCTCGGACTTCCTTACACCTTTCATGATGATAGAATTTGTAGCTCGGAACTTCCTCATGACACGATTTCCTCAACGGTTTGTCTATGTTTCCGTGAGAACTTGTGGAGCTCTCGGAACTGCCTTACGTCGACACGATTTCTTCAACGGTTTGTCTATGTTTCCGTGAGAATTTGTGGGAGCTCTCGAACTTCCTTACACCGACACGATTCCCTTAACGGTTTGTCTATGTTTCCGTGAGAATTTGTGGGGTTGCTCTCGAACATCCTACACCGACACAATTCCCTTAACGGTTTGTTCATGTTTCCATGAGAATTTGTGGAGCTCTCAAACTCTCGGAACTCTCTCACACCGACACGATTTCTTTAACGGTTTTGTCTATGTTTCCGTGGGGATTTTTGGGAGCTCTCGAACTTCCTTACACCGACACGATTCCCTTAACGGTTTGTCTATGTTTCCGTGAGAATTTGTGGGAGCTCTCGGAACTTCCTTACACCGACACGATTTCTTTAACGGTTTGTCTATGTTTCCGTGAGAATTTGTGGGTTGCTCTCGGAACTTCCTACACCGACACGATTCCCTTAATGGTTTTGTTCATGTTTCCATGAAATGGCTCCGGTAGGTTGACCCTTCGACTCGAATGGCCTCCTTTTCTCGCAGCTAACTTCGCTTCTTTGTCAGCTCTTTCATTCCCTACTATTCTCGGCACCACCTGCCGGAGTAGTTGCCCTAGAGTCCTAAACGCTACAATTTCTAGTGCTTGAGCACTGAGTGAGAGCTGCTTGCGCAGCTGCTATAGAGTCCCACTATGGACAATCTCTAAGCGATAAAACACTGAATGGCACCTGCCTGAGTGGTTGCCCCAGAGATCTAACGGTTTCAATCTCTGCTGTTCGAGGACTGAGTGACAGCTGCTTGAGGACTTGCTATTGAGTCCTATGATGAGCAGCTTCTAATGGGTAAAAGCACTGAGTGGCAGCTGCCTGAGTAGTTGCCCAAGAGTCCTAACGAACTAAATATCCTCTGCTTGACGACTGAGTGAGAGCTCCTTGAGCACTTGCTATTGAGTCCTTTCATGGGCAATTTCTATGGATAAACGCACCAAGTCGCACCTGCCCGAATAGTTGCTCTAGAGCCCTAACAGACTCAATATCCACCGCTTGACAGCCTGTACGTACCGAGCGTGAGCGCTGTTAGTTTCGGTAACGGTGTCCGAGGTGTTGACGTTGACGAAGACGAAGATGCGGTAGAATCAGACGCAGTAGAGTGAAATGAGATGCAAACAGGGACGCAGACGCGGAAGAAGAAGGTTCACCCAAGAACGTAGTCGATTGTAAAGGCACAAAAAGGGGCCTGACATCGAAATTCCTGACACTAGACGAAAACGAACATAGAGCCATCTCTTCCAAATCCGGACATCTTTGTAAAAGCATATCCCATAATTTCTGAGGGAGACGTTCCAGAGATGTGAATTCGTTATTGAACGGGTTCAATAAAGTCGTGTTGGCAGTCAGACCATGTCGGACGGTGAGCGAGAAAGCGAGAAGGTCGGAGAATGAGAAGAGCTGTGATAGCTGGAAGAGTGTTATCGCCATGTAAAAGAAAAAGAAGGGCACAGTTATTTGGAAAAATATAAGCATATCTTGCGTTCATAACACACGAAAAAAGAGAAGAAAGAGAGTGTGTGAGGCAAAATAGAAAATGAGACCCACCGCAGAATCAGGATCCAAATTCCTATATCCCACATTCGAATACACCGTCTTCAACTCTACGCAATTCGTTCTCAACGCGACCCACAACTCATCTTTAGGCATCTCACACCCATCCCAATCGAACGTGTCCAACTTGATCATCTTGGGCGCCAACTCGATAAGCTTATCGGCGACCCACGTTTCGTCTACGCTCAGTTTTCTCCTTGGGTTTTGTGTTTATGGAAACCGAGGTTTCTGGTAGTGTTGGAACCCGCGTTGTTGGTGTTGGTGTTGTTTGAAATCAGGGATCCTGGTCCCTCGGGTTCGGACCAAGCGAGGTAGTAGTTGGGTCGGACGGCGAGTTCTCTTATGTACCCGCATAATCGGGAGGATTTGGATTCAGCTTCAGATTCAGATTTATCTGAGCAAGGAGAAGACTCATTGGCGAGGAGATTAAGAAAGGAGACACAGCTTCTCGAAGAACGATGTCAGAGTGATAGAGAACTGGCAGGAGTAACTCGTGAAGAGTCTTGCAAGTCAGACAGAGTGAAAGAAGGTCGGGTTGATAGAGTAGGTCTGCGATGATGAAGATAACCTCGTAAGGGAGGTTTATGACATCCTCGTCTTCGGATTTGGACGCTTCTTGGTCAGTGTCGGAGAAATTGATGGTAGAGGGGTTAAAGGTACTATGAATAGGTCGACATCGACGACGAGGGATTTGAACGCTAAATAATTTGATGTTGAAGTTGGAAAGTGGGAGACGACCGAGAGATTAGTTGAGAGACTGAAATGTGCCTCTTCGACGAGTAATTTGGGGTCATATTTCTGGGCTGTGCATGAAGCATGCGAAGTGAAGAGAGAGAAGAGAAACGGGAGAGAGGGAGAAACGGGAGGAAAGGGAGATACGCAACTATTTCCTAGACCCGCATTCGGACCTCACACCCCAAAAGATCCCGGTAGAAACAATGCTGTCGCTTCGACGAAATCTGAGTTTCTTTATAGCACGTCCCCTGTAGGTTTATTTTTCGAGGTTTTGCAGTAGATGAAAAGCGAACTGAACGAAAGCGGTAAAAGATGCACCGCTACCGGAAGTGGGAGCGGTGGTAGAAGTAGTCGCGGATACACGTGAGGTGTAGGTTGTAGGCTATAAAAGCACTCAAACTCTGAAAGTAGGGGCGAGATGAAAGGGACGTCGATTGAAAGGCATAAAATTGTTACATCAGACTCGAAAACAGAGGCAGCAGCAAGCAGAAAACCGTAAAAGAACTCGATAGCAACGTAACAAGATAGCGAAGCAAAGCGTGAACTAGTAGAAACGTCAAATATAACAAAGAGGCAGAGATACGACACGTACCACTAGACTAGCACAATTCTCCCCTGTCTCTGCCTCTCAGGCTCGTTCAACGCCGTCTCTTCAAACGCCATTTTGAGCCTCATCTCCAGCCTGACCCTCGTCTGCGGCCCAATCCTCATCTTCAGCCCAACCCTCGTCTCCAGCCTGACCCTCATCTCCAGCCCGACCACCTAACCAACCAGCCTGCTCGAATACGGCTGGATGCAGGTCATTCAGTCAGCGTTGGTGAACAAGGTGAAACGCGTACCTTCCGAAATATCAATTAGCGCGATGGCTAGTTGAAGAATCGCATGAAGAAAAGTTGCATGATCAACGAGGTGGCGAAGACCCTCGTTGATACAGACCAATATAGCCCGGACACGTCCTTGTTGATCCAGGAATACAAGGAACATTTGGAGTGCGTTGCGCAAACGGTTGACCAAGTTCTCAAAATGAAGGAGATCTGCATCGAGTTTGAGAAGCGCTTGTCGTGTGCAGGTCAAAGGTGGCATATTTTCTGACGAGGTAAGTGAAGAGTCATATATATAGAGGGACACATACTATAAGAGGCAGACGCGCAACAGTAGAAGGGAGGATAGGAGAGAGAATGAGTATAGAGCACAGAAGGGGGTGGTTGCAGTGGTGTAGTTAGTGCGAGAAGGAAAATCTACTTAAGCGAGCGCGACAACACTGCTTCAAGTGAGCCAAAGTTCTCGCGATGAATCCCGTCCGTGATAAGTACCTGTCACACTATTATTCTACTACTCCTACAGGCGTAGACAAGTAGGACAGAAGACGGTGAAATAAAATAGAGACGCGAAGAGAAAGATACACTTGCACAGAGACCGGAGAGCTGCCGCAAAAAACTAATATTCGACCAATCCAATCACTTACCTGAAGTTTTCTGCCGGACCGCCCTTTGCAGACTGTCTGTATTTAACTTTAATTTAAGAGCAACAAAGGGGTCACACTGGACCCACCAATGAGCTTGAGCATGGTATGCAATGCTCAGGACATAGTCCAGTCAAAGGAGAGATGGGAAGGAGAGTCTTTGGAAGAACTGACCCCTTGACTTGAGAGTTACCACCTGCCAGGCCTACCAGGTTTAATACTGCTGAGAAAAAAGACGGATTTTGACCACTTTCGCTGTCAGTATATTGGCCGGATATCAAACCAGACAGCAGGCCCAACAATGGCATTAAGTCACCAGAGGTGTATACTATGTGCTTTATTTGAAAGATGTGTTTTTCACCGAATCTGCACAATGACAAACAGAAAATTAGCCATGCATATGTTCATGGCGGACGGAGTAAGATCTCCATTTAATCTTGGACTTGTTTTCTGCTCTGTGTATACATACCTCGATCAATTTCTACAATTTAACAAAGTAGAAGGACCTACTAATCTATGCACATGACTTGAGAGTGCGTGTCCATAACGACCGAGAAGCCGTACCCCTCCATCCATGTTCAGGTCCGTTGGCCGTGACGACTATGGAGAATCCTCATGATTTGTTGAGCATATATAAATCACGGCATTTGACCTGTGAAAGCATTCCCAATGAAGAATTGGTGAAGCGTTTGATGACGGGCGAAGCTCAAAAGTCTGCAAAAGAAATGAAAATGAATGCTTGAAGCCTTGAAACAACAGAAAGGATCACAAAATCTTGGGAGCAAGTTAGAGCTGAGCGTTGCAAAAAGAGAACCATGTTACTAATCATAGTAATCAACATCCAGGACCCGGCGTTCTCAGACCCGAATGTCAATAGACTCCCTGACAGTGACTCCCTATGAGCTTCAGCTAATTGATAATCCATTTAATGATTTAGGAGAACGAGCAATAGACAAATGACAAGGTTTTCACCCGAGAGTGCGCGTCCGCTGTCCAACGAGCTCCAACGGCGTCTAGGTCACGTGTGTCCAAACATTTCCCCCAAGTGCCGTCACACCGCTAGAGCCCGCCACTCGGCCAAGCCTTACGTCGAGATTTTCGTTTATATACATGTACTAGTATTACGAGGAACTAGGCGTACAACTCGCAGTCTTTAAAAATGCTACGTGAACCAGTCAAACTCCGGTTGTTGCTTGAGAATGAGTAGACGACAGACGAAGATTTGATTTTGTAGATGTCAAAGTATGATTTCAAACTGTCAAAATAAAGCTAATGACTTCGTAACACAAATAGGAACGGCGTGAATCAAACGCTCACATCTTTTGGACCGATCCTAACCACCGAACCTTACAAGAAAGACAGTGTCAGGCACGGTCGTGGACAAGCAGAAGAAAATGAAAATATGACCTTGTGCCAGGTATATTAGATGCCTAACAGTCTCAACTTCCCACTTCTCGGCGACTGAGTGGATGCTCCAGCACCTGCTATTGGGTCAATTAAAAGCACCAAGTGGCAGCTGCCTGAGTAGTTGCCCTAGAGTCCTACCGGACTCAATCTTCACTGCTTGAGGACTGAGTGAGAGCTTCTTGAGCACTTGCTCTTGAGTCCTTTTATGGGCAATTTTTCTAATCCATAAAAGCACCTGGTGGCAGCTGCCTGAGTAGTTGCCGAAGAGTCCTAACAGAGTCAATATCCTCTGCTTGACGACTGAGTGGGAGCTCCTCGAGCACTTGCTATTGAGTCCTTTCATGGGCAATTTCTATGGATAAACGCACCAAGTGGCAGCTGCTTGAATAGTTGCCCTAGAGTCCTAACTCTATCTTGAGCAGAGCTACTTGAGCAATTGCTATCGAGGCTCATCATCGGCAATTTCTAATGGACTAGTAGTCCGACACGGAAAATAAGAGGGGTGAAGGTGAGGTAAAATATACCGACAATGACTATGTGTATAGCTATAGAATTAAGTACATATGTACAACCCAAGGTCAAAAAGTTATCGAGTGCGGGTACGTTGCCTTGCCTGCTTTTCTTAGTGGGCAGGTTCTCTTCTGATCCATGATCTGTCGTCCTCTACAGAAAATAATGCCAGAGGTGGAGGTAATTACCTGTTGGATAGTAAACGTTCCGAAACTGGGATGAGTCTGTCTAACCAATCAGATTTCAGGCCGAAAAGATACCTTTTCTAATATAGAAGAAGATAAAGCACTGAGTGGCAGCTGCCAGAGTACTTACTTCGGTGGGTACTTGTACTACTTAGTAGCGAGAGCAAAGACTGGTCATATTATAATCACGTCACATCATATAACATCAAACATGTAGCCAGAGAAGAGGAAGTACAAAAGGTTCCGTTATTCCAATGACTAGAAATATGAATGAAAATCAAAAGTTGTAAAAGCAAGTAGTGAATGGTCCGTGCTCAATGCCTGAGAATACGTCAGCTATGCATTTATCCAGGGCACATACACGTACCTTCTTGGTCTAGCAACTCCTTCCCGATCTCCTCCCCCTTGGGATCAACGAGATCACTTCCCGGTAGCCTCCGACCATTCACCTTGTAAAACCTGCCATACTCTTCACTGGTCACAATAAGATAGTGTTCCCAGCAGCCACCGGGCGCAAGCGGACCATAAAAGTTGCATGAGACCCCACCAGCGGCCTTGACAACTGCGTCCAACGTCAGGAGTATGTTACCTCCGTCTCTTGGTTCAGTTGTCAAAAGTCTCTTTGACTGCCGTGCAGTCAGAATACGATTCGCCCACTCGAGGGCGACCTCAAACGTAATGGGATACCCAGCGCAACGTGCTTCATAGAGCATGATGTCGAGCTTCTTTGTGTTGTTCTTTTTCTTTTTCTTCATCTTCGGTTTGGTGGGAGGGGTACTAGAGGATTGATTAGTATCTGCAAGATGGAACACAACTGCTCTCTTACTGAGGAAGGGATGCCATCGTAAACGAATGTTAACCTGTATTCAGGTCACCTGCTGAGATTTTGGTTATACCGCGACTGAAAGGCCGACCCTTAAGTTAGATTTAAACACCGACCCGGCTCCAGTATGACGCCCAGCACGGCACCCCGCATGGGACCTGGCATACAAGCTGGGTTTACCCAAGCCAGGTCGGCTATTGCTTCCGGTGTTTGTTCAATGCTCGGTGCTTCTCCATTGTTCGACCAAAACGTATATGCAACCAGAACCCAGGTACCAACCAAGTAAAGAAAGAATTCATAGTATTATCTCCATTGTTCATGCGGCATTGTCAATCTTCCGCCCGGACCGTCTATATGCCGGTAATAGGCCACCAGAAACCGGCATATAGTCCACGAACAGCCGTTTGCAAAAACGAAGAGATCTTGAGATTCTGCTTCTTTATACATATCGCTCTGAACTTGCGAGTCACATTCTTTTTGCAAACAGCTGTAAGTAATCTCGGTCTTTTTCTGCGCGGTTCTTCAGACATTTAAAAAGCATCTCAACCAAGACACGACTTACAAGACCCACCACTTTGCCAGTGAAGTGTGAGTGTTGCGCCTTTTTATCAAAAGACTCCTATCTGACTGTGGTAGCCTTTTCCTATAATGACCCATCTTGTCAACAATTCTCTCAAACTCCCAATCGACGTTCTACAACCCGAGGACCTGGCTACCGAGGAACCTCCAACCGCTGTACAACACGCAAATAGTATCGAGAGCTGGGTTAAGTTTGATTTCAAGCGCGTAATTGAAGACACGAGTATCCGATTCGAACACAAACATTACGGCTCCAAGAACACTTTCCTCACCTCCGTCTTCCCAATCCAACGGCGATTCTCTGTGGTGCCACAGGGACTCTTGCGTCAGGACAAGTCCCATCTACCTAACCTGGCCAAGTCAGTAGGGTCAACCGGTGGACAACATTATGGTCGGGAGAACGACGACCAGAGAGGTGTGTCATAGCTGACTTCTCGTGAATATCTACAATTTATCTATCTCTCTTCAGAGAACGATCGCCGATGTTACCCCGATTTTACAGTTGTAAAGGTCATTCCAACCGATCCAAGCACACCACGCATACACTATCTCTTGTGCGTTATTGAAATCAAACATCACAGAGTCAGTAAGCCCGAGGACAAGGCTGGTATGGCGTCTCAAATGCTCAGATATATGGTGACATGTATCAAACATCGATATCGTGATCCACATCTCAAGGGTTTTTTGATGTATGGGCGTTATTATCAAAAATTTGAGATCGATGGTAATTTCGTTAATTACGTTCCGTATGAGCTCCTCGACATGTACGCTCCCGGGGATCCACTAACTATAGCGCTTTGTCAAATTGCGATTCAGGAGTGGAACCGTATGAATGTTCACGACATGCCATTGGCTGAAGAAAGGGGGACTGAGGATCCGGAGGTATTTTGGGAGGATGATGAAGAAGAATACCAGGATGGCAAGGTCCCAGAGTGGCTGAAAGCCGTGATCGATAACTCGATGGACGAGAGTACGGACGAGAGTACGGACGAGAGTATGGACGAGAGTACGGACGAGAGTATGGACGAGAGTACAGACGAGAGTACAGACGGGAGTATGGACCTTGACGGTTGAGATACGGAGATAAACATGTAGCTCAGTCCAATATTGAAATATAGAGGGATGTAATAATACAAAACTTCAGAAACTGTCTTTGTACCGAATACCAGTCGGCACGTATACGACACCAGAGTGCAGGTAGAAAGAATTATATATTATTATCCGGCATGAAAGATATGGGCCATCGCTGCACCTGGCGGAAACGAGGCCGTAAACCATTAAGGATAGGTAGGATGCTAAGTACAATGTAGAGCCCAAAATGCCTGAGCTCAGTAGTATGCTAAACGGTGTTGTAGCAGCGACAGACAAGGTGAACGGATAAGTAAGCTATGTGATTTCCCGAAAGTGACACAGCCACATGCGCGAGTCACTCCAAATGCACGTGACACTTGTTCGCTACTTGAAGTTCTAAAGTCATCCACCATGCCCAAACGCAAAACCCGTCTCACCTTAAAAAGACCATCGAAAAAAGACAAATTTACAGGTGCCCCTGCTCCCCACAAACCCATAGGCTCTGGAGGCTCTTCAGACGCAATTCAAGCTACTACACGAAAACGAAAGCGCGTAAGTTCGAGACCGCATGATTCACGGACTCTTCTTAAACTTCCTCCAGGTCTCCAACGATGAAACAAATGATGAAGAGGAGGGGACGTTGAACTATGAAGAGCATTTTTCTAAGACACCACCGGGTGCCAGCGTAAGCTATTTGCTCTCTATCCTTACAGTCTCATGCTCACCAAGGGTCCAGTGGTGCAGCGGATGCGATGACGATACTGTTTTGAAAAAGCTTCTCTGTGATACCTGCGGCCACATCGTTTGCTACGGTCCACCAGCCTCTGGCGCTTGCATCGAGATCTGCCCGAAAGCTGTCGCCAATCCGTGCTGGGCATCTTTCAGGTGTCCGGCTTGCGAGCTACTAAGTCATCATGGCAATAAGGATTTGTTTCGATACACCGTACGTCGCTCTCTGAATCTTTCTTTTCCCTTTAACACTCCTCACTGTTGCAGGGGTTTTATGACCAAGAAGGAAATGGCCTTGTCAAGCTCATTCTTGCCATAAACAATCGTAAATTCACCTTCTTCAAGCCCGTGCGGCTCGAGGGACTCGCCGTTGTGCAACTCGAGCTTGATGACCAAAATGAGGAGTTTGATTTAGCTTTCCAGTTCACCACTCTGAGGGCTGCCGCATATGCGTCTGGCGTGGTCTCCGTTGAAGATGTTCTCAAGCATTCTCTCCGCAACCCTCCCTCCGTCAGTGCGACTAGATCTTCCCCTCAACCTCTTCTGAAGACGAAGATCGTATTTGATCTCAGTACCCCTGAAGGAGTCGATCAACATACGCGCAATATGAACGACCTAGTCCTGGCTCTTGATCGGTAAGTGATATTTGTAACGGTAAACGGTATATTCTCAATATTCCCCAGCATGGGCATCACCCAAATCGTGTTCTTAGTGGTAACTCACGCAGACCCAGAATCCGGTGACCTACACTATGCTCCCAATGGTATTGCTGCAGAGAGCCTCCGGGTCATGAGTGTTTCCTCAACTTTTTGCATTATTGTAACTCATGTTGTCATGTAGGTCATAGACTATCTGTTTCCTACTACTGTGCGGCAGTGGCTCGTCGAACGCAGCTCGCATCTCTTTTTGTTGGTGTGTGGAAGCAAACCGTTGACTCAGGATGGATATCAATTCATGACTGATTTAGTGACTCGGTAACGCGATAGTTTCATTCCACTTCCAGACTGTTAGCTTATGTCCCTTTTCAGACGCGTCTTCAACAACTCGTTTATGTTCCCTGCCACCCATCTCCAGCCTGGGGAGGTCACCAATTTTATTGCTTTTCTTGTCGAGCGTGTTTTCTACGAGAACATCCCCCTCGTTCCTGCTGTGATGCTCTGCCTCGAAGACCTCCCACGTCTTGGACTGCACACCAGAATGCTTCGCCTCAGTTCCACCCCCACCCCTGAGGGCAGACCAGCATGCCAAGCAGTTCGGTATGTATGGACCCAATCTCACCGTCGACCGTGGGGCTTGGATGCCCCCACTTTCTGCCCCACATGCCAGTGTGTGAAATCATTCAAGACCACACGGACTCCTGCTCGCAACGGACCAATTGTGACTTTCCGGTGTCTAGGCTCTGCTGACCCGAACAAGACCATCCCCTGCACTAAGGAGATCGCAGTCGCCCTGAGCCAATCGGAGGCTAAACTAGTCCAGGGTCCTGCTACTAAACGGGGGGCTTGGCAGTCACATCTATTCGTTTGGGATCAGGCCATCATGGCGCGATTTTGATTTTTTATCGGTAGCAATTTTACAATCTCGATCTGTGTATGTACATTTTTGCGGTTGTCCATTCAGAGATAATAAATAAAACCGTATTTGATGGGTACTAATATTTTCGTGGTGCGACGGAAAAGAGAGAGTTTCAGGAGAAGAAGTTAACTCCCAATGAAACCAAAGACGCTGTGACTGAGTTACTAAAAACGGTTGTGACTAAGCAGTGGCACTAGTTGGTCATGTTTGTTCTGGATGGCCACGAATACTTTGTACTTGTATGCTCAGAATCCCGTCACCTGACTGCAGTGAGCAAGGTAACTTAACCTCCTGTGCGGTGCTGTGCATGTACCCACTTCTCGCATTGACATATCTAAGAAGTATCTAAATGAGCAAAGCACTCTGCGACCTTCTCGACCAGAAGTCTATAATACTCCGTCCTTTCCCAACGCGCCGACCACCCATCCCGTTTCGGATGATCACCCAAAAACAAGTCTTGCAGCGCCCACCCGTTCTCCAAATAGCCAATGTGAAGCTTAGTTGTCGCATCCCAAAACGCGGATCTACCGATATTGCCTCCAATACCACCCCAGCTTTTACCGTCTGTCCGCATAACCTTGACGTAATCCTCCTTCAAGGACACAGTGAACAAACAGACTGGGTCGTCATCGCAGTCCACAACTGTGAACATAATCCGACGAAGGCCATAGTTTATTTGAGAAAGTTTGACCAGGGCACCAGAAATGAACAGCTTTGCTGGAACCAATCAGCTATCGTTCTTCACACCAAATCAAGGGATGGACCTACCACGTCCCACACCCGGCACACCAGGGTGGAACATCCAAACCACCTCCAGCCCCTCTACGAGTCCGTTCTCCTTCGCCATCACGTCCAAATACCAACTCAAGATGGTCTCCTGTTCACAATAGAACAGCATACGCACAACACGACAGTGACCTACAACGTTCACGTATGCAGCAATAATAGCCACAAAGAGATCACATCCAACTAGTCGCAGACTATTGATGTGCAGTTTCTTTGTGGGACCCCGCTGGTCAAGATAGTCCGACACCTGACGTACGACATTATTGGCGTCAAACGAGTGTAAGTCAATCCCGTCTCCAGAGGTGAGTGCGGCGTGAGGGCCGTCAAACGAGTGTAAGTCAATCCCGTCTCCAGAGGTGAGTGCGGCGTGAGGGCCGTCAAACGAGAGTAAGTCAATCCCGTCTCCAGAGGTGAGTGTAGGTGCACAGCTATTAACAAGTCATTTATCGTACCATAGGCATAAAGATTCAATTTTTGCTCACCAAACCAGCTCGAGCACATCCATATCATGATCGCCGAGCGCATAAAGGATATTGACTATGGTCCAAACCTTCACCATACTATCGATAATCCTGAGTGTTTTTAGGCCTCTCCCGACTGCGACACTGACTATCTCGTCCAGGGAATCCACCAAGTAGCATCGACCGCTACCCAGACCAAGCATAGTACCTCCCAGTCCATCAAAGATCAGGTTGTTAACAACCCTTGAGGAGTTAAGAAGCTGTTTAACGAGGTCGGTAATATCATCCTTGATGTCGGCATCGTATCCCTCCTTCTTCACTAGGCTTCTTGCTTTGATGAGGATGGATCTCAGTGCTCTCCCGATGTCATCCCTGGTCGTACAAAGGTTTGCTAGTTGTCTGAGTTGAGTAACCGAGGATATGTTAACCTCTTGAAACACCAGTGGTTGAACAAGCTGACAATGTCGCCGGTTAGTCTCCGCAAGAGCACGTCGCGTACTCCTACGGCAAAGGGACGCTATAGCGATGATAAGCTCTGCAGGAACACAGATAAGAGCGTCCGTCATGAAGAATTTCCCAAGAGATATGTATGTTGAGCTTCTTATACCACAGTGCAAATTGACCCTTGTGCCACTCTAGAAAGGGTATGATCCGACGTTCTACAGAACCAGCATCATTTCATGTAAGTTACCAACTCCTCACGATCCAAATCTCGATCTCGTCGGCATTAAGCATCCCCATTCTGTAACGCTCCCCGTAGGAGCAAAAAAAGAACAGCCTTAGACCTTTGTTCTTCTGCATTTCCCACTAAATCGTTTCACCGAGGAAGCCAATCGCTCTTACTTCCGGTCACAAAACCCTGGCGACGAACTAATAACCGAAAACACCCGAACAATCCACACGAAATGATAACTTAGTACGTGCCTCAATATGTGGTCTGTGGCAGTCTGTGGCAGAACTGATTTTATAGTCATTACAACAACTAATCACTATCCTCAATCTCAAGCACATCTGGATTTGGCATCCCCATTCCGTATCCTACTCCGGTCACACGTAGGTAGACCTTTTCCTCCTCTTTTACAGAGAACATTTCCCACCAAGAAACTCGTTTCCAGGAGGAATCCAATCGCTCTAAATCGGTATTTGGTCCGATCCTTAACTTCTTCAACTGGGCTTGTTGATCTTCTAAACAACACTTGCCGTTAGTCACCGTGATCAAAAACGGTTCACCATGTTGACCAGCCTGCACGTATTAGCATGGCGACGGGTCAAATATTAGAAAAAAAGGCCTCACTGTCATCCAGATTATTCCAATAACCACCCATTTCCTCGAGAACTCCTGGAGAAGATCCTCCATACTCGGCAAATCCGAGTCTGAGTCTTGTGCAGTCAAAGACCATGTAGGAGAGGAGTGAAGAGCTGTAAAAATACTCGAATCAGACTGTAGTACACATCATGAAGTCAGATTTTAAATGCACCTTTGTATTTGCCACTATCGGGAGACTGATAGAATGAAGACGATGAACTTGCAACAGATGTTGAACTTCTCCTTCTCGCCGGATCGGAAGTACCAAAAGATTTTAACGGCGTGTGATAAGTGCGATGAGTGGCGCTCATATCTGCCCCTATATCTGGATCAGACTTTAGTACCAATCCTGAAGTCAAATGATAAATAGACCTTCGTGTTTGCCACTATCGGGAGTCTGGTACAAAGACGATGATGAACTGGCCGATTTGACAGAAGCCGAACCTTTCCTTTTCG
Organism: Dendrothele bispora CBS 962.96; assembly: GCA_004369135.1. NCBI lineage: Eukaryota > Fungi > Basidiomycota > Agaricomycetes > Agaricales > Dendrothele > Dendrothele bispora. Next base: position 62,135 of record ML179667.1, read on the forward strand.
CAGACGCATCGGGTGCACCAAAAGGAATCGCTGACGTGTCATAGGCGCGACGAGTGGGTGCTATATATGAATCAGAATTTCGTTCGCAACATGAAGTCAGATTTGGAATCGATTGACCTTTGTATTTGCTTCTATCGGAAGCCCGGTGGCCAGAGAAAGACGATAGCGGTCCCCCGCCAGGTATGGATGCCAAACTTTTTCTTCTTGCAGATGCTGCCGATGCACCGAAAGGATTCATGATACCTTTCGACCTGGGGTCCTGTTTTCGAGCCCGGAGCGACGGAAGACGGTGGTAAGAGTCTGATCTAGATATAACCGGCGAAGGAGAGCTAGATGGTATCAGCCTGTCCTCATCATCCCCTGAGGAGTATGAACGTTCACTAAAATGAAGTGGGTCATGTCTGCTCCTGCTAGAGTGTCTGTCCGCTCCTGCTGGGGGCGGAGGAGAATCAGAACGAACATCGGGAGAGTCAGAGCGACCTCTATCGTCCGAGTATGAGCGGTAGAGACTAAGAAGATCTGTACACTTCCACGGATAAATGACTCGGGTTTCTGTATTGTCTTGCTCCTTTTCGGCATACGTCTTTCTCCCCTTAATGAAATGGTGACAAGGAGAATCCAGATAGGACCATCCCTTGCGTACAATGTCCCCATGCATAAGATGACGCCTGATTTTTGCAAGAAGGTGTGTGAGCCAGATGTGTTGTAGAGCGTAGATTATATACCATACCTATCTCCATGTAAACGCACGATGTTTTCAGGTAGGCCGACCGGCTCCTCCCCACAGGATTGGTTGGGGTTCCATTCCGCCCTTCGGTTCAGGGCAATAAGGGTCTGCACACGGGGGTCCCGAAAAGCCCTTTCCTGCCATTTTTTGGGTTTATTGAGCCAGGTTGTTGAGGTGTACGGCCGTTCTCGAGCATAACGCCGTTCCTACGAGAAAGTAAGTTTTGTGCTCAGGTCATAAATCTCGTGTTCAGGTCATAAATCTCAGAAAACTGACCTCAACGTACCAACACCCGAACCTGGAGTTAGCAATTGTGTTGAGCAGCACCCTCTGACCATTCTCGACAAGTTGTGCACGGGGTATTTCACAACCCAGACCAAGTAGGGCTTCAGCTATCAAGACATTCAGCTGACGAAGAACCGCGTCACGATCGCCGAGAAGATACAGTGCTGCCTCCCCATAGGCTTTGAGACGAGTTTCTTGTGTTAGGCGAGGCATCGAGGACGCAGAGTATCATTCCAGTGGCGATTCTTAAGCCATGTAAATAAATCGATCTATATGGAGCAAATTGTCACCTGCCTGTGGCTTGTCTCCAATGGGTGTTTACGAAGTCGGACTTTTGACCGGGAAAGAAAGAGAAATCAAAGGTGGGTTCAAAACCGAGCGTCAGACTCGCATTGGAACATCAATGAGAATGAGTCGGAAATTTAAT
>ML179668.1:7355-63565 GCA_004369135.1 Dendrothele bispora CBS 962.96
GCAATTACCCATTGCATCTCAAAAGACTAAAGCTAAGAAACAAAGTTCATAAAGGGTTAAGCAGAAAACTAGTTTACAATGCTCTTATACGATCTGATTGGGAATGTCTGTAAGGGAGCCAGTATAGGTGTAGAACCTGGTTAGCACATAAGCTACTAAGAAAACTATAAAAACGTCGATTTTCCCATATGTTTGGACAGCTGTCCTTCGTATCCGGACAAGGCTGCATATACGGGTTAGGACTCCGGGTCGTTAAGTTTTGATAAGTCGGCGGTTGCGGAGAGTTAAATGGATGAGTGGGCTAAGGTATGGTTGTTGAGTTCAAGCCGTTAGCACAATGTGAACTTGCTGACCTTAGCTACGAACGTTTCTAGCTCGGTCCATAAAACTGAAGAGTTCTCTAACTGAATAATAGTAAACATCAGCATCGGGCACTTCTCCGAAAGCGAAAAACGATGCGGCTCTTTCCTAGTAAGTTTGCCCTTTAGATAGGGCTGATACTCTAGGGATGCTAGCTTGTGCATGGAACCGTTGCGGGTGGATAAGCCTATGGCAAACGCAATTTTCTTGTTCAATATTTTGTCTAGCTCCTTCTTCTCTTTCGACCTTCCAAACTTGGCTGTCAGAGTAGAATAGCTAGAAGATACAAAGGCCAACGATTTTTCTTGCCTCACGCTAACCACCACTTAAACCTCGGTGATTTGAGACAACAGTATGTCCTAAGCAGAGACGGTGGTTTGCAGTTACTGAAACGTCTCCTGAAGCATCCGATAAGTAAAATGCCTAACAAGCTAAATAAAAGTCCAAAGCTGCGTGCGACCCAGGTAGGCTTTAGATCTGGAGAAGTTCGTAAAGTATGAGGTCAGCCTCGTGCAGTTGTTACATGAGATCAAGTTCCCATGTGCTTGAGCATGTTCTCAAGGTTTCCACGCATGTTGTACGAAATATAGTGCAAGTTCAAAAGCGCTTCTTAAAACACCTACTGACGCCACACTTCCCAGGGGCTTCTAGCGATCTTCCAAGAGTAGCCGGAGCCGAGCGGAAGACCGTATTACTCGAATCCGACTTCAAAAATCCTCCTCGTAGTCATCCTCTTTGACAATCTTGGCTTCGTAGACGTTCCTGTCGATAACCGTTGTGTTTCGTTTGTCTGTCGGATCGGTAATAACGATACTGAGCGTCGGTCTTTGCGATTTGTCGCCATCCTTCCACAGATAGAGTTTTGCTACTCCATCTCTCCAGTAGTCGAGTCTAGCGGCGAACCAGTTGAGGAACGGTTGACCTAAAATGATATCTTGTCCTTCCAACGGACTGTTAGCAACAAAAAGATGATGAGAGAATTCGTGTTTCCCTAGCATCATAGGGACATCTGTAACCACTCCTTTTAGACGCTCCGGTCCACCACTAACTCCTCGCAAAGTCCACTTCATTCCTTCGAAATCAATAGGTAACCCTGCTCGATCGGGAATATCCCTCCCAACCAAGTTCAATTCAGAACCGGAGTCAATCATCGCCGTGAGCGATACTCCATTGATCGTAATCTCCATCTTCCCCGTAACCATTCCATAGAACTTTTCAGACATAGAAGAAACGGCACTAGTATACTTTACCAAAAATGACGGTAACTGTTCTGTATTCCCCACGCAGACGTTAGGAGACATTGACGAGTCCCAATTCGGTTCCCTGCCTGTCTCGAAGTAGATTTCAGTCTCTGAATCGTGATACTCAGCCGCTTTTGTTTTGTATTCCCTCTTCGTTCGAGTCGCTTCGGCTACCATCTTTTGAAGACCCGGGCTGACACCGATGAGTTGGCCGACCGGAATAGCTATTTCAGTCTCCATGATTTTGTTGTAGAGACCATCGAAGTTAGCCTTTTCGGAAAGAGTAGAAGTAAAATGGTAGGATGGCCCTTTCGATGTTCCATCTTTCATGGAAACGTCTTCTTTTTCTTTACCTTTACTGTTCGAAGGCTTAGACCCTTTCCACCCATCCTCTCGGTTTATCGGATTCTTGGGTTGAGGGACCTCGACAGGTTTTTGAGAAGGAATCTGAGGAGGCTGGCGACTTGTAGACGGAACAGAAGTTTGTGGATCGTTCGAAGGTACTTCTGCTTGAGTCTTGGGAGTGAGGTTCTGCCGTGCTTGGTCGTCTGTTCGTGGACGGGCTTTTGGGTCGTAACGATTCGAAGTATCCTTTTTAGACCTGAGAGTGGGGTAAGAGTAACAGTCAAATGTTTCCGGAGAAGAAATAGCAAAGACATCAGAGTCGAACACGTCAATCCCCTCGTAAGAAAGACCAATATTCGATACACTACCCATATGAGGAGGTTGTTCTCTCCTAAAACTGGCTTGCGTGGATTGCTGAGTGTTCGATGGCGGATTGGTAGTTTGTTGACGGCGCAAGAACCCTGCAACACCACCTTCGTAGTCTCGGGGTAGCTTCGGTAAATCATTACCATCTAGAAGTTGATATCGTTGATTAGTAGGGTTTATCTTTACCAGGTTGTCCCTCAATAAACCGGGCATTAGGTGACAACGAGACGGATGCATCGGATGCGTGTTGGTCTCTCCGCAAATGAAGCATCGACGAAGGATTTCGTAACCGGGTTGAGTCGTATTTTGAGAAGAATGGAGAGTTGGGTTAGAGTCGTTACCTTGTCGAATAGCTCGAGTAAGTTGATTGATGGCGGTATTGAACATATTCGTTTGGTTGATTTGCATATCCTGAAAATGTTTAGTCAAATCGTCCACCGTAGGTGTAGACTTCGAAGATCCAGTCTTTTTGTCGGTTGTTTTCGACTCTCCACTCGACTCTACCCTTTGTCCATCTAAATCAAACCGTACGCGTTTGGTCTTGTCGTCGGAAGTCGTCCATGGCTTATAAAAGATGGTATTATGGTCGTACCGTTGCTTGATAATCTTGACTGTTTCTTCAACGGACGGCGCGCTCGATGCATACCTTTTGTCCGGGGTAAGTTGTCCATGGAACCATTCAAGAGTCGTATTCGGAAGCCCTGTAACAAAATAGTAATTCCTTTCTTCTTTACTTATCTTGTTGTTCTTCACCAGAGGTGCCGAGAACTTTGAGAATGTGATGCGATAATTATCGACATCATCTGAGGAAGAGAAAACGTTAGTTTCTGATGAATGCTTACAGAAATTCTCGAGGTCTTTTCGAGTTACTTGCGGAGCCTTGTCTCTCGACGAGTATAAACTCTTGAGACACTCGGCCGCTTTCTCCCAAGTTTTGTCTTCGAGATCAGAGTCGAATTCTTCCATCCATTGGATGGTGTCTCAAACGTCGACCGTAGAATATCGAACAATCCAATCTACCAAATTATCTTTGTTAGTAATACCAGCCTGCGTACCAAGCTGCTCGACCAAGACCAAGAAATCAGACGCGCGGTCTCCATTGAATACTGGAGCACCGGGAGCGCCAGGAATAGGCATAGGAACGCAGACTAGTGCTGTAGCCATTGTCGAACCTAAGGAAGTAGAAGTAGGAATAGAAGAAGTAGTCACGGAGGATTCTATAATTGAATCCGAGGTACCGGAATTAGGGACGGTCCAGAGAGGATCACCTGTAAGAGAAGTTTCGTCAAAAGGGAAGGTCCAAGGAGGGAACTCCGGGTTTGATTCCGAGTTGGAGGTCCAGGGACCGGAACGAGAGTCTTGATTGGTTGGAGGGTCTATCTTGACAGAAAGAATGGGCCGAGTCCGCGGAAAACTTATTCCCCTGCGGTGGTCACCACTATCGAAGGAGGAGCTAGCCCAAGCGGGGGCTGCAAGGTGTTAAGTCCGGAGACGGCGAGAGGAGTAACGGTCAAAAGAGAACCGTAAGTAAGAAAAAAAAGAAGTGCTGTACGCCTGAAGACACGTCAGTATGTCAAACAATAGAATAATTACCCAATTGATAAAAAGAACCCAAACACGAGGCTCTCTAGATCAAACGCGAGTAAGATGATTGGTCGAAAAAGTGTAATAAGGCTCGAAGGGGCTCGGTAAACTCGGTGAAGATGGAAAACTCGATGAAGAAGGCTCAAAGCTCGGGCTCGAAAGTTGTTGACCAGCAAGAAGGTGAGATTTCTACTACGCATTTTTACATGACTTTATAGTACTACTGAAGGTCCGTGCACAAACCCCAAAGTAAAGTACGATAAATCGGGCAATGTAGAAAAGACGAACGAATCGGATAAAATGAATATAAAAAGAAACGGTTGGGGAGAAAGTGACAGCTAGGATAGTAAGTACGACGGCAAGTGAAGAAACATGTGAAAGATTTATATTGAAAGTACTTCTCTTCTCTTTTGCTCTTTAAGTCCCGACGTCGGAGTGTCACCGAACGACATACGACGTAGCAGAGGTAGACCAGGCCTCGACGCTTGCTCAAGGCGTTGCTACGAAGGGTGGTTCGGACGTCGGTTCCATCGGAGAATCGAGAGTCGAAGAAGAATCATGTGAAAAGAAGTAATAAGTCCAAATTAGGACGCGGATAGGGGATTCGAAGGTGAAGTAAATAATGGACGGAACTGTGTATCAAGGAATAAGTACCATTAGAACGAGAACGAAATGGCTTTTCGACTGGTAGGGCATCTAGCCCTACTATAATACCACACTTTAACCAGTTTAAAACTATTCTTCAGGCAACTTCAGCAGCTGGTAATGAAGCCATGGTAAAACTTCTGATAAATGCGGGGGTAGATGTCAATGATCAGGGTGGTCACTTTGGGAATGCTCTCCAAGCAGCTGCCTCAGCTGGGAAGGAGGCAATTGTGAAGATCCTCCTGGAAGCAAAAGCAGATGTCAATACCTACAGTGGTCACTATGTGAATGCTCTTCAAGCAGCTGTATCAGCTGGGAATGAAAGCATTGTGAAAGTTCTTCTGGAGGCAGGGATAGATGTCAATGTCCATGATGATCACTATGGAAATGCACTTCTGATGGCTGTATCAGCTGGAAATGAAGCCATTATAAAAGTCCTTCTGGAGGCAGGAGCAGATATCAATGCCCAGGGCAATCTATCTGGAAATGCTCTCCAAGAAGCTGCAAGAGCTGGAAATGAAGCCATTGTGAGAATCTGTCTGGAGGCTGGAGCAGATGTCAATGCTGGAGGTGCTCTATATGGGAATGCTCTCCAAGCAGCTGCTTCAGCTGGGAATGAAGCCATTGTCAAAACCCTTCTGGAGGCTGGAGCAGATGTCAATGCTCAAGGGAGGCAACCTGGAAATGCTCTCCAAGAGGCTGCAAGAGCTGGGAATGTAGCCATTGTAAAACTCCTTCTGAAGGCAGGGGCAGATGTCAATGCTCAAGGTGGTTACTATGGAAGTGCACTGCAATCAGCTACATCAACTGAGAGTGAAGAAATTGTGAAAGCCCTTTTAGAGGCAGGGGCAGATGTCAATGTCCAGGGTGGTCACTTTGGTAATGTTCTCCAAGAAGCTGCTTCAGCTGGGAATGAAGCTATTGTGAAAGTCCTTCTCAAGGCAGGAGCAGACATCCATGCCCAGGGTGGTCACTTTGGCAATGCTCTCCAAGCAGCTGCATCAGCTGGGAATGAAGCCATTGTAAAAGCTCTTCTAGATGCAGGAGCAGATGTTCATGCCCAGGGTGGTCAATTTGAGAATGTGGTGCAAGCAGCTGCATCAGCCGGGAATGAAGTTATCATGAGAACCCTGCTGAAGGCAGGAGCAGATGTCAATGTCCAGGGTGGCCATTTTGGTAATGCTCTCCAAGAAGCTGCATCAGCTGGGAATGAAAGCATTGTGAAAGTCCTCCTGGAAGCAGGAGCAGATGTCAATGTCCAGGGTGGTCACTTTGGCAATGCTCTCCAAGCAGCTGCATCAGCTGGGAATGAAGCCATTGTGAAAGCCCTGCTGAAGGCAGGGGCAGATGATACTCAGGGGGGCCACTTTGGTAATGCTCTTCAAGGAGCTGCATCAACTGGGAATGAAGCCATTGTGAGAGCCCTGTTGAAGACAAAAGCTGCAGATGTCAATGCCCAGGGTGGCTACTTTGGGAATGCTCTCCAAGCAGCTGCATCAACTGGGAATGAAGCCACCATGAAAGTCCTTCTAGAGGCTGGAGCAGATGTCAATGCTCAGGGTGGTTACTTTGGGAATGCTCTTCAAGCAGCTGCATCAGTTGGGAATGAAGCCATTGTGAAAGTCCTTTTGAATACAGGAGCAGATATTAAAACACAGGGTGGTCACTTTGAGAGTGCTCTCCAAGCTGCTGTATTAGCTAGGAATAAAGCCATTGTGAAAGCCCTTCTGGAGGCAGATGCAGATGTCAATATGGGAATGCTCTCCAAGCAGCTGCATCAGTTGGGGATCAAGATATTGTGAAAGTTTTGTTAGATGTCAATGTCCAGGATGGTCTATATGGGAATGCTCTTCAAGCAGCTGCATTAGCTGGAAATGAAGCCATTGTGAAAGCCCTTCTGGAGGCAGGAGCAGATGTCAATGTCCAGAATAGTCACCATGGAAATGCTCTCCACTCAGCTGCATTAACTGGGAATGAAGCTATTGTGAAAATCCTTTTGAAGGCAGGAGCAGATGTCAATGCCCAGGGTGGTCAGTATAGGAATGCTCTCCAAGCAGCTGCATCAACTGGGAATGAAGCCATTGTAAGAGTTTTGCTGAAGGCAGGGGCCAATGTCCATGCCAGAGATAGTCAGTTTGGGAATGCTCTCCAATCAGCTGCAAGGCATGGAAATAATGTAATTGTAAAACTCCTCCTGGAGGCTGGAGCAGATGTCAATGCCCAAGGTGGTCAATTTGGTAATGCTCTCCAAGCAGCAGCATCAGCTGGGAATGAGGCCATTGTCAAAGCCCTGCTTGAAGTTGGGGCAGATGTCAATGCATGGGATAGTCATTTTGGCAATGCTCTCCAAGTAGCTGCAAGAACTGGGAATGAAGCCATTGTGAAAGTTTTGCTGAAGGCAGGAGCAGATGTTCATGCCCAGAATAGCCAATTTGGGAATGCTCTCTCTGCAGCTGTGTCAACTAGGAATGAAGCCATTGTGAAAGTCCTTCTGGATGCAGGAGCAGATGTCAATGCACAGGATAATCAGTTTGGGAATGCTCTTCAAGCAGCTGCAAGATGTGGAAATGATGCTATTGTGAAACTTCTTCTGGATGCAGGAGCAGATATTAATGTTCAGGGTGGTCACCTTGGAAATGCTCTCCAAGCAGCTGCAAGAGCTGGGGATGAAGTCATTATAAAGATTCTTCTGGAAACAGGAGCTGATGTCAATGCCTATGGTGGACACTATGGGAATGCACTCCAAGCAGCTGCAAGTATTGGGAACAAAGCTATTGTAAAGGCCCTTCTGGATGCAGGAGTAGATGTCAATAATCATGGTGGCTATCATGGGAATGCTCTCCAAGCAGCTGCATTTGTTGGAGATGAAGCTATTGTTAAACTCCTTCTGGAAGCAGGAGCAGATGTTAATGCCAAAGGTGGTCAATTTGAAAATGCACTCCAAGCTGCATCTGTCATGAAACATAAAGTCGTTGTGGCCCTTCTTAGAGAGGCAGAGGCTGATATTGAACCTAAGCCTAAAGGCCCTAAACCATACAGTATCATTGAGCCAGTTTCATTTGATGAACAGGAATCACAGGATGAGAGTTAATTGAGGTTCAGAATTACAGTCAGTCACTATTTTCTCTTGTAATTACTCTAGTGATTTTGAGTCTCCACAAGAATGTTAAGTTACTGTTTTATAAGAGATTGGTTTTGAGTTTCTCAGAAGTAAATTCAGTCTTGAGTACTTAGAATGAGGAAAATTGGATTTGTACCCACCACATAGGTTGGGTTTTTCACGGGTACGGGTCAGTTCAAAAGTACCCGCAGTGTACCCATGCAGTTCACTAGTACTACATGATGTCTGTATTTTTACTGACGTTACAAGGAAAATATAGTTGTATAACTTATATCGTGATGACTTTGTCAGTGTGATATAGGTACTTAAACACTACTCCAAAAAAAAAATAACTATTACCGGGCCGGAAAAGTCGATGTCTGCCGGTCCAAACAGGACTACATCAACCGTCTCAGACATAAAGTTGCATGTAAAGACGATTCCTTTGTAAACTCCAGCCTCGTAACGGGATTCAACCTTGAGCTTAAACATCCACACAAACTACTCATGCAAGAAATAAAAACTACTGTATGCGAGGAAAAACAATTTATCTAGCAGAGCACAAAAATGCATAGGTGTAAGATAAGCAGACTAAAGAGCTGATCCCAAAACCTGCCACATCGTATTTATGTTTTTTGGTCTGTATTTAAGTACTCATTTTGTTTGGTCACATAAATTTGCCTGTAGCCTTCGCATTTCCAATACCAATTTGCGCTCATACCAAATCCTGACTGCCAACAGATTCCTCAAAAGCCTATTCACCTCCATCCATTTCCTCGCAGATTCTCCGAGATGTTGACCATATTGTTCGAACCAACTAACACCCTGCTTGATGATACATCCCTGTGTGCAGATAAAGCTCAAAAACTGAGCAATCGCTTCCTCGTGTCGTATGACCGATGTACCAACAGAAAGGATTCTTAACTTGGTGAATGGTGACGGTAAAGCGTCAAGGACCTCATTCGAAGGAATCGCGGAGGATCTGGCGTCAATGAACAGTCCAAGCTCTTCGATATCGGGGCAGTGGCGAACGAAGGGAAGGAAAGCGTCAACGCCAAGTTTGTAGGAGGTTGTCGGCTGTTGAACCAAATAAGGATCGCAAGCCAAGCTCAAGGATTTCAAACGAGGCCATGAAGAGGCAATCGTTTCGACTTCTCCTAGCCCTACATCAAAAGGAAGAGGATGTTGGATGGAAAAAGAACAAATTGAAGAGCGTTGGAGGATGGAGGAGAGAACTTCCAAAGTCAATGCACTCTCAGGTGAGAGGGGAGCTCGGAGTGCGCTCAAATCGATCGTATTATGTCTGATTTCCAGAGAAATTTGAGTAACTCGAGGGCAAGAACCAGATATTGTACGCAGGATATTCTGCACATCGGAAGGTTGTTCCCGGATGGAAGTTACGACGCGGATGGCAATCAAAGAAGGAACTTCGCAACAAAAGAATCCTGAGGCTATTTGATACGCGCAAGAAAGAGTAATCCTTTCGAGCACTGAAAAATATGAAGAATTGGAATTACGGAGACTGAAAGGCGAATGAACGTTAATGAATCGGTTTCCCGACAGGATGTGAAGCTCTTTGAGCTTTTGAAGACCCGAAAGGCAAGAAACAATCTCCGACATATTAGAAAATGGGGAAATGGTGAGCGATTGAAGAGATGTGAGTCCCTCCATAATGCTGATTAAAGATGGGATATACTTTTCATCTGGTAGAATTTCCAGAACAAGCTTTGTTAATTTGGGCATGCGAGTGAGAATTGCTTCGCAGGTGATGGATTTATCTGGACAGTGCTCCTGGATATCTGTCAGGTTCAACTCCTGCACGACGTCATGAGCAAACGCAAACATTGGCTCCGCGAGGCCAATATTGCATAGTGTATCCCAATGGATGACACGCAGGTTCGGCAAGAGTGCTTCGAAGGAACGCATTTGAAGTAGAAGATTTACCAGACTCCGGGTTTTTCGTGTGTCAATTACTTTGAAGCGTAAAATACGAACGCGAGGAGCATAATGGCGTTGGAATCTGAGCCAGTGACGATGAGTTGGTGACGGAGATAATTCCTACATAATTATCAGTAGTCTCACTAGCAATTATACGATGACGGGATCAGTGACATACGTATGTGATTTCTGTCACAGAACTACTGGTGGTAGTAGTGGTACTACCAGTAGAGAATCTGTTAGGCCTGCTCGGCGGAGTCACAGTGTGCACGATCACCGTTTGGATCTCTCGGTTCGTCGAGGTGACCGGGCCGAGGGGTCTCAGCAGGTCTTCCAGAGCGGTCACTTCGTACCAAAGGACATCCAAAGCAGCCTCTGACCACTGCCGGTCGACCACGGCAAGGTTTCTGAGGCTTTTCCTATCGCAGTTACGGAAGATTCCTTCCTTGATTTCATTGGCCTCGAAAGCTCTGCGTGTGGCCGAGACCAGAGGCTCAGTGACCTGATAAACAAAAAGGTAATCGATCGATTAGACACAAAAAAAAACAGTTCGTGCTTACATCGATCGTGTTTTCTACAACAACAGTCATCAATCGTCTGGTGGTTCACTGGTATGTAGTCGATGTCTGTGACGGTAAGTACTAGGAGAGAGATGGTAGTAGAAGAAAGATGTCTTCCTTTTACTTAGTTCCCATAAGGCTCATTCTACGCAAGTCGGATAGCATAATTCACGTAAAACACCTGACCCAATAAACACACATGCTTGTAAAAGAAGTTAGTCTAGAAAGTCAACCCTAAGACCTGAGGCACTTCTTGGTTCTCCTTCTTAGCCTGCACCAACACCGGAAGCCTCTTCTTCATCACATGCTTATAAAAATCTGTGGCATGACATTGATAAGGCATATACATTTTGTACAATGAAGAAAAGTGCCCCGCGTGGCAAGTAACGACTGTTACTGGGCTGGGAAAGTCGATGCCGGTCCAAACAGGACCACATCGGTGACCGTCTCTGGCATGAAGTTGTAAAGACGATTCCTCCGTAACTATAATGCCCCATTAGTATTTGGTTTACCTACCCAAATAAATACCCTACAGTATTGTTGAAGTGTACCATGGTGTATAGATCAGGGTCTATACATGAATCTATACAGTAGTGTATTTTTTCGTTGAAAACTATAGTGTACTCCACCTGTTATTGTACCAGTCTGATAACATGATTTATTTCAAACGCAACCGAATAATTATACTTGGCAGGCAGGCCTCATCGATGATACGTTTCATGCCCTTGAATTTCTCATGCCCTGTACATTGTGTTTGATTCGCTCAGTTTCTGCAATGTCATGTTCACACATTCCAGGCTGTGAATGGTAAAGTTTACGCATTTCTATGCATCACAAGATTTTGACTGGCAGCTTGCATGATCTTGTCACTCTTTTCTCTAGAAGACGTAGTTTCTTTCTCTACACATAAACAGGTGGCTCTCTCAAATGGGATACCTACACTTCCTTGTCACTTCCAGCTCCACAGAATACTCAATTAAAGTCAGGTTAGGATGTCAGTATGGATGTGAGCTGAATTAGTATGCATACGGAAATTACAAGGCCGACCGAAGAGAAGGACTCATTACTCAACCCAGTCACTTAGCCGGTCAGGATTAGGCCTATTCAGTATACCAGACCCGCAAGTTGCAACAATTATAGACGTCATTTTCCGATTCTAATCGGCCTAGTACTACATGCGAAAATGACAGCCCTTTTCTTTATGCATGTATATAAGGGCCCCACTGACCATGCTTCCCCCAGACTCGACCGATGGAAGGTTTTATCACTTACAATCCTCTCAACCCCTTTGACGGTCCAACAACTGCTGATGATCCACCACCAGCATATTCTGATGATGCATCCCAGACAGCCAAACTTGCCATTGATAATCCCGCCTTTCCTGGAAGTGCTGTTTATCGACGTCAAGCAAAAGCATCGAAACACGAAGAAAAACTAAAAATCACAGGCCAAGGCACTGTTGCCGTTCTTGCACCTCCGAAAGGTTATGTCCTTCTCTGTGTGGAACTAGCCAACCCGACCATGTCGAAAGGCATTTTTCTCTTGGTGACGGAGACCGACTGCCAAATCTGGTGGGCCACTGATGGGAAAGACCTCAATACTTTCGATAATGCCTTGGTCACAGAGAAGAACCCGAACAAGGCAACATGGCATTTGAAGGCTTACGAGGCGACTTATTGGCTGTCGTTGGACTTGCCACACGGGATTATTCGATATGGAATTGGTTTATTCACAGTCCAGTCTGTGCTCTTCGAGATCAGGTTGAAGGAATACACTAACCCTGGAGTATGGTCTTGGAAGGAAGGGTGGGAATGGTTACAAGAGTTGGAAAATGTCACAGTCTGGACTGGTGGCGAGGTATGTTACAAACTTTGTTTCCCTGGTACCCTTTTTTATTTGTTATTTTTATTTTCTCAGAGCGAACTTGCCATTACACCCCTGCCCATCGTTAATGACATTCCTCCAGTAATCCGATCTGGAGATCGAGTTTCTCTCGATGACCTTGCGAACGGACAGTTCACTGTACCAGAAAATCTTTCTGTGGAGTGTCAGAAACTTTATCACAATGTGGCCGGTGTCGATGTCGTCTTGGACTCTCCAGATTTTCCAGATTTTAGTTCAGCTATTGAGTATAGCGTCAACACTCCCGGCGCATACGGGTACGGACTGTTAAAGTCCAAACAGGGAGAATTAGGTGATGATTTTCGTGGCACTTATCTGAGAATCACTATTGGCACCGATTTGGTGTGTGTTTGAATTCCTTTTAAAAGTTTGTTCCTTTAAGTGATGATGATTACTATGATTTGCAAATACAGGGAAACTCTCCAGGTGTTCCATACGTGCTTGAGATTTGGCCAGCTGGCCATTTCTCTCCGATTCATGACCATGCTGATGCTTATGCTATAATCAAGGTAGTTCTTCCATTCGAGAATTGCTCTTACAGTTTACTCACACCGCATTGTACAGGTTCTGCACGGTGCTATTGAGTGCACTTACTACGATTCTTTACAAGAAGACCCAGAGCCAAATCCTATTTTCCCAAACCCAACAGTGCTCAAAAAAGGTGATGTAACATGGCTTAGCCCCAAGATCTATCAGATTCATCGTCTGCGTAACCTGAGCACAGAGGGTAAAGTATGCTGTACTGTTCAGTGCTACCAGTATGGTAGCAATGACACGAGGCATTATGAAGCGTTTCGATGGTTCAAGTTGACGAAAGATGGATCTAAGGAAGTTGATGATTTCAAGCCAAACAGGTTCGTCTAGCGCGCTCTTTTTAGTCCTATTGTACAATTGTCGACATTCCAAATACCAGTGATGCGGACTTCATGTCATTCAAAAATAATATCAAGGAGGAGTGGAAGAAGGTGCTCGCCGGAAACACTGCCAATCAGAGCGCCGTAGAAAGCCGTTCCTTTGCAGTGTTCAAGTCCATGGTGGCACAGTCTGCTCCAGAAAACCTGTCAGGTCTTAAGGCCAGGCTTGGTATTCAGTAATTGAACTTCTTGCATGTACGATTCCATTGTATAAAAAAAACACCTCGAACAATACATTACTGATGCAAATATCAAAGTGATTCTTGACTGAATCATCCGCTTGAAAATAAGAGTTATGAATGTGGTCCATTCCTTACAAGTAGTAGATATAGATTTACTTATTCAATGACGCTTCAAACAATAATCATATATAGTATTAGCATTGATAACAATCGATCTTCTTGCTTTTACACAAGTTACGGATTTTTGTATTTTCCTTTATGTGCTCGAATTATCATGTGTTGGACTCCGGCCCCCGAGCTCCCACTGCCAGCACTATTTGCAGTTGGAATCAAATATTGGGGTCAAAAGACCTACAGGAATTTTTAAACACTATCAGAAAGCTGGATTCGACATAGAAATTTGAAGAATCAAGTAGATGTGGGCCATCGCTTCGCGTGGCAAATACGAGACCCAGCAATGATATCTAAATCTTCGAAACCGAGGACGCTATGATTTAAGCGCCCTCGGGTTCTTCCAATACTAAATGGGGTAAGTACCTGGGAACTTCTGTGGTCAAGTTTAGTAAGACGAGTCCCTCGTAATCCCTCGTAATTGAACAGATTTGGACTGTACTTTTGTATAATTTTTTATTTGCAATCGACTTATTCTGTACGTATCCGTATGAATGTGCACTAATTCATCTTGTAAAATGTCATTTTGAGAAGAAAAAAAGAATAGGCCTTCATAAGGTGTATCTAGTACACTGCATGGACGTTTTCGAATTCTTGGGGGAAAAAAGCAACCGCTCATTCTCATATGTCAAGATTATCTCTGTCCTTAATCATATCACACAACGGACAATGAATCAAGATGCGGGAGATACTAGCTGAAGCGCTGAGACTTTGTGAGGACTCAGATTGCAGTACTCAGTCTTGAGTTCATTTGTTTTTTTTTTCTGTTGACTATTGGAACCATTTTCAATTTTGTCCCTCGAGGTACAGGTTATACATTAACTGTAGAAAGTAGTGTGATATCAGATCATAGCGGCTTCGGAGTAATAGCTATATACTCTACAGGAACAAGGACAAATTTGGCAACAATGGTATACAGCGGCATACAATAGAGCTTCAGTGATAGGTGTCATGGGTCAGATGGAAATCCCTATAAAATCAACTGTTTTACCTGCGGAGACAGTACGTCTTGCTTCCCCCCCTTCGAAGGTACGCCTTTTACCCCATTGTCGCTCACAATAATATGGAGTAAATTAAATAATTTTTCTTCTTGAAGCTTTTGCAATATACTTTGATCCTATCATGCGCCTTCTGAATACGTTTGACGTTACCTTCAAAGAATTCTATACCGATATTCCACAATATGCCATTCTTTCTCATACCTGGGGCAAAGACGAAGTCACGTTCCAGGACATTCAGAACCTCGAGGCTGCAAAACGCCCACACGGATGGGCAGACATCAAATATACTTCCAGCCATTACTTTTATGGCTTAGAATGGATTGGGACCATGCTTTCTCGGGGCACCAATGGAGTCCAAATCACATTTGATCGAATGGATTTGGATCGACTCGTGCTGCATTGATAAATCAAGCAGCGCTAACCTTTCCGAGAATCTCAACTCAATGTACCGATTCTATGGGGAGGCTCAAATCTGCTATGTGTATTTGCCTGATGTATTGAGTGAGGAGGATCCCAGAAACACCAAGTCAGGCTTTAGGAGAAGCAAGTGGTTTACAAGAGGGTGGACCCTGCAGGAGCTCATTGCACCTTCACATATTACTTTTTTAGATGGTTCATGGAGGGATATTGGCTCTAGACATAGCTTGCGTGATGCAATCTCGGCCATCACCTCTATTCCGGTCGAGCTCTTTGAGGACGAGGACCGGGACCTCACAAAATACAGCATAGCTCAGAGAATGTCCTGGGCAGCATTCAGGCAGACAACACGACCTGAAGACAGAGCTTATTCACTCATGGGACTCTTTGATATCTGCATGCCACCGATTTATGGAGAGGGTGCAACCAGGGCATTTATGCGGCTTCAGCAGGAAATCATCAAGAACTCTGATGATCGTAGCATTTTCGCTTGGGCTATTGATTATGAGAGGGATGAGAAGGGGCAAGAAGTCGAAAAAGATCCCAGAGGACTGTTTGCGCAGTCTCCTGATGAGTTCAAAGGATCTGGTGGGGTGGGCATCTCTAGCACGGATTTGACCAGTGACAAATCTTCCTTCTCATTCAACAATAATGGCTTGCACATACATTTTCCCATCATCTCTACCAATCATCCTGGAATAGTCCGAGCATCTTTGGATTGTCGAGCAAATGAGAAGGTGTGCAACATCTATCTCCGAAAAGAGAACAAGCATTATGTGCGCTGTCATCCTCACAAGTTGACTTTACATTCAACTCCTGTCAATACACCAGAGAACGTGCAGGAAGTGACTGTCAAAGAGCCTGCACCACCTGGTAATAGTAGGACCAGAGCGATCAAGAGCCCTTTCAAAATGGAAGTCCGCCCCGATGAACGCTTTGAGCGTGTGACCTTTACCCAAAATGGCAGATCTCAAGTCACACAATCTCAATTGCTTTCGTCATCAAGTCCATTCACTGTCAGCTTTTGCTGTCTTTACAGCAATGAAAACATTGAAATTTCATTTGCCCCACTAAAAAAAGGTGGAGGAATGCTCAGCATACAGTCTTCTTTGGGCCCTACTGTAGAGGGCGGATCTTGTGCAGACAGGCTCAAAACAAAGCTGGAACTTCAATGAATCTGGTCGCTTTGTTACTGCTGCTTTGCAGATCATTGGTGAGCCAGACAGGAGGACACTCGAACTGGATTATACAAGGGTCGATGGCACCACCTTAACCTCCATAATACCGACAATGTTGCGCTCCCAATTACAATTCATTCAGGTGCCCAGCAAATGTCAAGGTTATACCCTTGAAGATGTCTTCCCTCCAGACTACTTGGATTATAACTTAAGTGATGCATTGACTAGTGGAGAAATGTACCTCTTCATGTCAGGAAAAGGCTCTTGTCGTCTCCTTGTTTACCCTGCACTGGCATGGCCCAAAGGTCAGCAACTTCTGGTTGCTGTTGGAATCAACAAAAGTGGAGAACCATGGGTTGATATCTTCCAAGAATTTCATACAACAACTAACAACAAGAGACTCGAAGAGATCTGGGAGTCCTATCATGGAAATGGTTTAAGAAAGCGACCCAAGGGAAATGCTTCTTACAATATGGCAACCATTTACACAAATGATGGTCTCCAGTTTCCTTCTTATTTCCTTCAACTTCAGCAGTCTTGTCCGGCCCATGCTTTAGTGAAAAAAAAAACTTTCCACTATTACCGTCTGGTGAGCTCCCGTCTTTTGATCAGTGTTTATATTCTGATTCATTTTATAGAGTTCCTCAAGTGCTTGATGAAACTTGACTTTCTTTTAGTTTGCTATGTATTGGAGATCATTCTTCCCTCCACGATGCCCTCCACTTCAAGTTTTACATCTCCATTATTTACTTTGCATGCTTGTCAAAATTCAAATTGATCAATCTACTAGGTACTTACTACTGATCAAAGACTTCTTGGAAATCTATTCTCCACAATTACACTTCTCGTCGTTCTTGACCTTCATGTTTCAGTTCTTACTGGATATATCTACAGTCACAACCCTCAGTGTAACGGTCTGTGTCAACGTGTTTTGAAATCCTGCCTCTTGAGGAGGTAGACATAGGTGCGTGTTGGGGTTAGGATCCCAAGTGGCAAGGAGGCCCGAAACTAAGTTCTTACATATGTTCATATCTCTGTATGTAGAACTCCTACATCAACATGCATAAGTCAAATACTCAGTGTTCCACTTAAGGGTTAAGCCCTTGATACCCTTAATCATAAGCCTTAAGAATATTGGTGACAGTTTCTAAGTAGAGGCTTAAGCTTAAACTTTTTTAAAAAAAGGGTTAACTCGGCAAATTTCAACTAAGCTCTGGGCATCCCAAGAGAGACCAAGGTTGAGAGATTTTGCCCAACACCAGTCCATCACTGTCCCACTCACTGTCTCGGCATCTCAAAATGCTCTCTAAAAGTTTTTTTATCAAAGGGGAACTACTCCCTTCAGACACTATTTGGAGGTTTACCTAAATGAGGACAGCCTTCTTGAATAGTTATCGATCAGGAGGTACAAATGGAATCACTCGCAGATGCAGAAGAGGATACAATACTTACCAGATGACGAATAGATTCTAAAAAGGAATATCATGAACAATTAGTGCCCTGCACGGGTTAGGCGGGTTGCCACGGGTAGAGGGTAAGGGTACAGTGGGTATGGGTACGGGTGGAAATTTATAAACCCGAGTCAACCCGTACCCTTACAGATGTACCCGCGGTTAACCCTAAAAAAATCAAAATATGCCAATTTTGTTCATAAACAAATTTAGATTTTTGTACATTAAATATCTTGTAATATATTGCAACATTTTCCCTCATAGAGCCATGTGAATGAGTGAAAAACTGAGTCGTAATAAATGATTCTTTGATATTTTTCTCAATAATCACCACATAGAACTATAGTTCATGTATAAATAGCTAGATATCTTTAGACAAATAATCTCTCATAATATCAAGGAGTATTTCATGTTTATAGAGCTATGTTATCAGATGAATAAATAGCCTGCAATAAGCATAACCTTGATTATTACCATAACAAACACTAAACATAACTGAAATTAATGCATAGAGCAATGGACATTTCTCCAGAAATAACTTTGTCTACTTTTTTGGAGTATTTTCTGTTTATAGAGCCAAGCAGTCAGACCATGGGAAGTATTTTAAATTGGTAAATTAACATACAGCCACAATTTTATCTATCAGATGTGCATAAAGGTACCTACGCTATGGAACCTGATTGACTCTGAGACTGACGGGTATTTTACCCATACCCACACCCGTCAAAACCGTCAGCTACCCGTACCCGCCACAAGGGTATGGTTTTTGACGGGTAAGGGTACGGGTTGATTCAAATTTACCCACGGAGTACCCATGCAGTGCACTATGAACAATTCCATATCTAGAAATTACATTTTTTCAACTCAAGCCTTAAATCAAACCCGTTAAATTAACCCTTAAGCTGTTTTAACCCTTAAAGTTTTGGGACCTGGGTTTAAGGCCCTGAAGTAGTAGAACACTGTAAATAAGGTACGCATCAGACGCATTCGGGGTATGTCACGTGCTTCTTGCGACATTTTCTCCGTTTCCACTTCATCCATCCATATCTCCCTTCAAACTCATTTTTTGGCTTATCCACTATGGGGCATTAAAGTAGACCACCTTATGTACCTTTGACAGAAAGGAATAAAAAATTTGGCAATGTTTATGTCGACTTTAATCCATTTCTTTTTGACATTGTGGGAATCAAGCCTTACTTACCACTACAGTATCTGCGACACACTACATTTTAGCTTATTTCATCTCTCCTTCACTATCTAACAATTAATCTGAGACCATTCTCTATGACATTGTATGTTTTCCAAATTTCTTTGATACTTACAGGGAGGTTCTGTCATAAAAAGAGGTTTTTTTGTGTATTTCACATAAAACCTCACACTAACAAAGACAAATACTAGTGGTATTGGGGTCTACATGAAGCTATTGGCCGCAAAATTAATGCCCCATAGCAGATAAGCCAACAAATGAGTTTGAACGGAGATATGGATGGATGAAGTGGAAACGGGGAAAATGTCGCAAGAAGCACGTGACATACCCCGAATGCGTCTGATGCGTACCTTACTATCATATGTATCTACATATTTCAATTTGACCAATCTGAAAATTAATTACAGTTTTCTTCACCTTCCTTGATACTTAAGATATCCTGTCGCTAATCCACTTGTTACTCTACTACTTATACTATTCTGGCCAAGTGTTCACACCAAGTGATCAAATCATTCATTCATCGTTATTCAAGTTCATTACAAGAAATAAAAAACAAAACTTTTCACAGTGCTAGCAAACAACAGATATGCACTACAATTCACAACTCCACACGAAACCCAAAAACATCGTCCATAGAGCAAATCTCTTGGGTATATAAGCCTAGCACGCTCCCTCCCACTTCACCTTCACCTCCACCTCCACCTTTACCTTCACAAACTGGGCAAATGTCCCCTAAGTCTCCCATCCCTCGAACTAGCACCAACCACAACCCCAACATCCGCCAAATCCCCTTTAGGCCTCCTCCACCCCTGATCCTCAGTATCCCAAACACTCACATCATGTCTAGAAAGATAAATCACCACTTCCCTCCCTTCACCCACTTCCAAATCGTCCACGTTCGTGAACCCCTTCAACACCAAAGGAGGTTCACCTTCACTCGAAGGATGAGCGAGATACAATTGGGGGATCTCTCCACCTTTGACGTGTCCAG
Source organism: Dendrothele bispora CBS 962.96 (assembly GCA_004369135.1). Taxonomy (NCBI): domain Eukaryota; kingdom Fungi; phylum Basidiomycota; class Agaricomycetes; order Agaricales; genus Dendrothele; species Dendrothele bispora. The sequence continues at coordinate 26,909 of ML179668.1, forward strand.
TGTTGGTGAGCGTGAAAGAGACTTTGAAAGCTGGACGGTGAAGCCAAGTAGCGGTGGAAGAACCTTCGGCGATTAAAGTCGATTTACCGGATTCCCAACGGGAAATGGCTTGAGTTTCGTCGGAGGATCCACCGAGTGGGGAAGGAAGAGCGGTGATGGAAAGACCAGAGTATTTGAATTTGGTGTAAGACAGGCCGAATCCGAATTCGTAGCGAGGGGTGATGTTTTTCTGTCAAGAACCCCAGCGAGGTATTAGGACTTTTATGCTTCACAAGAAGCAAAAAAGAAAGGGACTCACAGCGTCGAACCATCTATAGTCAATCAACAACTCCTCGTTATAGGGTATACTCAAAATATGACTCATGTCGTTCGTATCCCCCGCCGTCAACAACTGAGTATTATAATCATCCATGTTCTTCGCAATAGTGTAAGGCAGACGACCGGTAGGGTTGTAATCACCGTACAAAACATCGACGAGGGAGTTGCCTGCTTCCTATTTATCCCCCAACCATAGTCAGAAACTGAAGGAGGAGGGAGAGACATTTGAGAAAAAGAAAAAAAGGAAAACACACCTGTCCACTAACACCAGCCCAGAGGATGGCCGTCACGTTGGGATGCTCGACCCAGTCTTCCAAAATCAACGGTCCGACGGAGTGTACGACGACGACGGTGTTAGGGTTGACGGAGGCAACAGCGCGGATGAGAGCATCTCCTCCGTGCCATGAGGTCAAGTTTTTACTAGAGAAACAGAGATAGAACAGATAGACGTTTAGCCCGATGCAACATACGACCAAAAAAAAAAGAACACCACGAAGATACCAAAAAAAGAAGAAAGGAAACGAAAAGAAAAAAACCATCCTCACCGATCACCTTCATTCCCATCAACCGTAATATAATCCTCTCCCGAATCCGAGTTCACAAACACAAACGCAACGTCCTTCCTCGCCGCTCGTTGCATCGCCGTGTTCAAATCGAAGTTCATAAAGTCCCAATCCACCAACGTCGACCTGTTCTGTCTAGCTCTAGCTTGAATAGCTTCGTAAGGTGAGATCAAGTAAGGGAAATTGGCTGTTCCACTACCCCATCCCATAGCTAGGATACCTTCGTTTCCACCTTGATCACCGAATTGGTTGGGTCCTCCGGGTTGAGGTGCGGCGTCAATACCGGCGATGAGTATGGAGCGTTCGGAACCGGTTAGAGGTAGAGCGGAGTTTTCGTTCTAGAGAAAAGAAAAGAAAAACAAGAGTTTTAGTATCCTCATACTAAATCCTCGTACTAGAAAGAATACACAAAAGGATTGGTTGTTAACTGATGATGTCGCAAACTTGCGCGGGGAGCCTCGCAGCCGCTCGATCAAAGGTCGGCGGCGAGAGAGGCTCTCTTTTGCAAGTCGTGCATCACACGGGTATACTGCTAGCCCTCATAATACACAAAGGTATACTCTGATTGGCTGCTAACCAATGGTGACGCAAACTTGCACGGGGAACCTCACAGCCCAAAGGTCGGCGGCTCGAGAGGCTCTCTTTTGTAAGCCGTGCATCGCACGGGTACACTCCCCAAAATAAACATAAAAATAAAATTAAATTAAACCTCACCTTCAACAAAACCACCCCCCTCCTCCCCATCTCCCTAACAAGCCTAAAATGATCCGCCTGAACATCCACCCTCTCGTTCGTAGCATCATCGTCGATATGGAACGCGTTAAAGTTCACACTGGGATAATCAGGCGAGTCTTGATGAAGTAAAAACCAAGCAGCTATGATCCTCTCTGCCATATCGTCCACTCTGTTCGAGGGTATCGTGTTGTTTTGGACGTAGGTGGTTAGGTTTCCACCGAAATAGGAGTCGCCGGAGTTGAAGGTGATGTCGCCGGGCATGGTCATCTAGAAGGGTTGAGCGCGTTATGAGAATGACATATGGGACAAGATGAAGTGAAGCGAGGGTGTGTACAAACTCACGTCCAATCCAGAAAACACACTCCCGTACGTGCTCATCGTCGCTTGCCAATCCGACATGATGTATCCACGGAACCCAAACTCACGTTTGAGAATGTCGTTCTGCGTCTTGTCGTTCTCGCAAGCGTAGGTTTGGTTGATCAAGTCTGTTATCGTTTGTCGTTGTCGTCGTTAGAGAGATGACATGGAAAGAGCGATTACATGGAAAGAGCAAAGAAAAGGGGGGTAGAAATAGAAAGGGAAAGGAGAAAGGAAAAGGAAGGGAAGAAGGGGAGAAGGAGAGAATGGACTACTCACTGTAACTACACATAACACTCGCAACCCCAGCCATGACACTCCTCATAAACGGATGAGCATAAATCTCATGTATAGTCCTGTCCTCTATGAAAGAGCTCGTACTCGTCCGTTTATGTTCTTGTTCACTGTTAACATGCAAGACGTAGTCCGCCTACGTTAGTCCCCAATACACAGGAGAGAGAAGGAAAACAGAAGAGATAGTGTAGGGGAAGGAAGAAAGGGAAAGGGAAAGGGGGAGAACTTACTTCCCAATATAATGCTTAGCACAACCTTGTACACCAGCATGTTGAAGACCGAGGATAGTCTCGTAGGCAGCTTCACCAGCCAAGAAAGGATCTGCACCGAAACCTTCCCAGTTTCTACCGCCTTGTGCGAGACGGCCTATAAAAGTGCGGCGCAAAAAAAAACAATAAGCCATCCATAGAGAGAGGAAAAGAGAGAGAGAATGCGCCATTCCGAAGGAGGGAGAAACACGTACCCATATTCATCATAGGTCCAAGCGCGACATTAACACCTTTACCACGATGTTCTCTACCCATCAACAGACCTCTGAGACGGATGAGTTCTCGGTTCCAAGTAGACGCGGCGTGTATGCCGGTTGGGAAAGCGGTCACAAAGTCTCCGAATCGAACGCCGAGAGGTGAGTCCTGTACAAAAGGAAGGGAAGGAACGTACGTTAACAAAAAATAAATCACATATGTGGGTTTGAAGGTAAAAAGAAAGGAAAAGAAAAAGAAAGACAAAAATAGACCGTAGTCCGAGGAGAACAGGAAAAAGAGAAAACACGTTATAAGTATGGATATTTATAACATACCTCCAAACACAACCCGGGAAACCCTTTTTCCTCATTCGCAGGTATATTCCCCACACATCTCCCATTTTGCCACCCCACACCTGTCGACACGTTCACTTTCTCTTCCAACGAGAAGCCTTGCAAAAAAGTCCTAGCTTTCTCAAACGCGGCGTCCCACGCTTGTTCGAAATCGGGAACGACAGGTGGAGCTTCTCCTCCTCCCCTTTGGCACCAGAGAACACAGCTGGAGGTTGTGAAGGGTCAGTGGGGACGAACACGCCTGGGATGGGTGTTTGAGAGACCACGGGGAAAGGGGTGAAGTTGAATGGGACGATGGGGAGGATTAGACGCGGGACTAGGGCTCCGAAAGGAGGGAAAGGGAATGGAACGTCACCGGAAGTGGTGTTACTGGTGGAAGTCGGAGATGCAGCCGAAGAGGAAGAAACAGCTGAGGAGGAGGAAGAGACATTGTTGGATGCGGTCACGCTAAGGCTGGACGCAGCAGAAGAGGAAAGGACCGGGAGACTCAATGAAATACCGGAGCCGGATATCGTGGCCGATGCTGAAGCTGCCGACGACGACAACGACAACGACGTCACTGCTGATGCCGATGAAGTGGTCTGTTCTGGTAAAGAAACAGACGGTAGACTCGAGGTCACTACTGTGCGCTAGTAACATCAGAGACCGTCGATACAGAGGCCGAGTCGGACGTGGTCAGGGCCTCGTTCTGTGCATGGACATTGTCGACGACTACGAAGAGCAGAAACGCAAGCCACAAGACGCGTAGACTAGGTAATCCCATCTTCGAAGGAAGGAGGAGAAAGACGAGATGTTGAAATCAGAGAGTCTTTGTGTATCTTATATGAAGTCTCGCCATAAGGGTACTTGAAATGTTTTTCATTATTTTTTTTCTTGAGGCCTTCTGTTCGGGGTGCTCGCGTGACGTACGCCTCCAAAGTTCAGGTGATCGATCCTCCTTATGTCATCTTCTATTGATCATTCCCCTAGTGCGGACCTCGGCTGCGATTCTCCGTATCAATCCCCGCATTTTTGATTTTTTTCAGAAGGTTGATTCACCGTCCCTTACATCCTCAGTTAACCCGCAAGGTACGCAAAGCGAATAACAAACAAAATACGTCTCAGAGGGAGGAAAAAAAAAGAGAGTACAGAATACCATTCTAATCGCAAACAACTGGAACGCTTCGAAATGAACGGAAGCTTTGTTGTCTCTTTCCCCATAGACAGTCTTCTTTCCTATATGACACTATATATTACATGTATCAATCGTATCAATGTTTATACTTGGACTCTGGACACATTCACCATGCGTATCACAGACAGTTTATAGAACTAATCTCCCCTTTCCCCATATCACGCGGGTCAGATCCCATCCTCAAATACCCCTCATCCAAGAATAACGTTTGGAAAACCCGGAACAACTGGAACGGTTCCAAAGCCAAGTCAGCGCAATTCCTAGGATCCCCCCATCAACATCAATTCTTAGCGCCTCGAAAGGCGGGAATACGGCATTGCCCCTATCACCTCAGTTATATACTGTTACCGATCCCAATTAATAACAGTCTTTGAACTCATGCTTCCAAGTATGTAGACCACTTGACCTGCATAGATCTTTTTCATTTCCAACGATTCCGAATTCATGTTTTGGGATGAATGTTTTTGTCAACCCAAATGTATTATTTTTTTCTGATCCTCTGAATTCCATTTCTGATGAAAACATTATGAATTTTAAATCCATAGTTAACGTATACATACACATCACATATATACAGTACATATTAATATTAATATTGTGCATACGTAGAAAAATCTCTTGTCGTTCTAGGTAGTCGGAGTCGTCCCGCCATCAACGCAGGGAAGTTTCCTACATACAAATACATAGTTAACTAACAACACAATGGGTACGAAACAATAAAAACCGCTGTGAATATACAATCTATCATTGAGTATGAGATGAGTAAAGCAATAGAGTACTGAGCAAAAGCCATTTGGAATGATTCCCTCATAAATTCCCCAAGACTGTGTTGACAGGCATCAAACGTCCCAAGCTAACTTTTTAACAACTTCGAATCTTGCAAGAGGGCTCTCTTGGGCCCTCGGAAAACATATGAAGTTCTTGTTGACATGCAATTGGATATAAGAATTTAGAAATCATTGATCGTGCATCATGTGCTAGGGGGAAGAAGGTGTGTTGGATGGAGCATCTTCGGTAGTATGCCTTTTATAAAGCCAAGTAACAGCCTCAATTAGAAGCGTTCATGAATCAGTTCTAAAGTACTAAGTACTTCTTACCCCCCTCTCTTCTTCTAACGCCCTTGCGTAAGCTCTGCATCCATGAATATCCCATACTTAGCTTTGCCAAGAAAACAAAAGAAGAAAAGGGATTCTTTCTACCGACGATCGAGGTCGAGGTCGGGTTGATAGGTGGATAGATACGTATGTACGTAGATACAACAAAAGATGGCGGCAGATCGCGAAGAATTGAGGTCAAAAGGATCCGGAAACTTCGAACTTCCTCGAGTTCGTCAACATCAACATCAACATCAACATCAACAAGCTTTTTTAAACTTTAACAGCGAGGTACATACATATCCAAGTTTTCCTCTCGCGAACCTTCATCAGAGAATTCAAAGTGCCCAAGGCGAAACTTCGCTGCTTGCCGTGAGCCTCCTCTCCTACGGTCCTTCTGTGTCTGATTCCACCATCCTCTAATTGGATCCCCCTGGCCTGAAAACCCATGGGAGCCGCCGTTTCAGTAACACTCTCAAGTACAAGAAACTGCACAGTGCTGCCATTTCTAGATGGCAGTCCTGGACGCTGCTGGGAGATTCCCTAACTCGTTTTATGCCGCCGAACTTATTACCGGGGTAGCTAGGCAAGTCACCTACTCTGCTTCTGCCCTGGTGTCTCTACTAGTCCTATCGGCCAAGGTGCGTTCACTACTCTCCTTTTGTAATGTCTATCTTCCCTTTGGTGCATCTTGATATGTTTCCAGCCCTCCCTTTGCACCCATCAGGTCTAGTTCTGACCCGTTTTCGATGGTTCTGGAGTCTTCTAAAAGCTTTCCCCAACGTATTTTCAATCAATACGTTGGGTATATTGGTCATCTTGGTCTACCCCTCCGTTTCAAGTTACGGCCTCTTGCGACTCTCTAATTGATCTAAGCTGAAACAATTGACGCAATAAACTAATCTGCAGCTGTGGATTAGGCCCATCAGCTACTCCCTTGGTTAAGAGTACTAGCAAGTTCTGTCGGGTCATTTGTTTCTAACGCTTTAACTTGAAACATACCCCGTTCTTTCAGTACCAATGGCCTACTAAATAACCTGTCGCAACGGAGGATTTCGACCATCCGACCTCCACAAGGCTATATAGGAGACTTATGCGCATGGACTGTCCCTCTCTTGGCTAAAGCGAAGCGTGCGTATCTGCTATACCAGGACTCTACAAGTTTTAGCTAAAGGGTATAGTGGAATGCTTCAAGATTAATTTGACACTGTTCGTTGTATACATGCCTGTCTCCTTTACGTTTACCTCTTTGAGTCTGTTCCTCATCTTTTACCATTCCACTTCAACTTCTGCATGCTTTTTCTTAATGTCCAGTTCAACTCTACGTTTCAGAGTGGGGATCAAACAGTGCTGAAATTTAGTTTACCACTAGTGGCGGCCTATTACCTACTAAATTGATGACCATCCAATCGTTTGTGCACTTTGCTTGGTACTCGAAAAAGGGCAAACCTTAATGATAAGGTTTCAGGTCGTGAAACCTGCGTTGCAGTTACGTAAACCTGCGTTGCAGTTACGTAAACCTGCGTTGCAGTTACGTAAACCTGCGTTGCACCTGTGTTACACCTGTGTCGAATACTTCTCCATGTCTCTATAATTAAAAACACCTTTATATATTCCAGACAAGTACAATTGATCCATGTATACTATTTAGAGTGGTAAATATAATGGTTTTCACGCTTTTTTGTACGGTACCAGGTGCAACGCAGGTTTACGTAACTGCAACGCAGATTTCACGACCGGGTGAAATCTGCGTTGCAGTTACGTAAACCTGCGTTGCACCTGCGTTACGCTTGTGTAGAAAAGTGTTTGGACCTTTCCACTGTCAAAGTTTCTGCTGAAAAATTATTCCTCTTACCATGTTTATGACAATTCTTACGGTTTGGGGTGTAACTGGCCCAATTTATTTAAGTTATAATGAAACAACAACATTAGATTTTAAACGAGTTTTTAGCCGGGTAATCAAAAACAGAGCTGAATGTGGCAATAGGTACCTGTTTGTTCATACCTCTGATGTTATATTTTAACTAATTTCTAAGTTACGGGCTAAGAAAAGGGTGAACTCACCATTGACAAGAAATAGATCAAGAATGATCCCGGAATGATTACAACAAATTTATAATATTCAACAAGTGCTGACTAGTAAAATAAAGTTGTATTCCACCACACTACTCTTACAGTACTTAAAGCAGCTCCTTCGGGCTCAGACTATACTTAACCTGAGGTGATCGGATGCAACTAAGTACTTGGTGCGCAACTGCAACGCAGGTCACGTGAGTGCAACGCAGGTGGTGCAACGCAGATTTCACATGCCCGGTGGTCTGTTTGGATTCACATCAAAGAAAAAGTTTATGCATTATTAATATTTGGATAATTAACAGATGGAAGTGAAAGTATTTCATCTGAGCAGAGTAGCTATTTGTACAGTTTTTATTATTTTCATTTTCTCAGTCATTTTGACAGGGGAGAAGCAACTACAAGAGATTATTGAATGGCTGAAGCCCTCAAGCCCCGCACAGAGCTACAAGGAGTATAAAGAGAAGAAAACACTGGTGAACAAGAGAATATGATGATGGTTTATTAGTGGAAGAGAATATAAAGAATGGAAGGAAACAGCAAACCCAATGACTTGTATGCAAGGAGAAAGTGAGCTTACTATGTTTTTTTTGAGCTCCAGAACTTATATATTATGCAGCGGGATGTAGAAAAAGTGTACTAGTGTAGGTAAACACTACCATACAGTCGTTTGCATAAGTCGTGAGAATCCCGGATGTATGTCGCAAAAAAATGTAACACAACATATGGGTAAGCAATAAATCCTTGATAACGCAACAACCACAGGGATTTAAAATCATGGCCAAATATCAATCTGTGCAGAAAAACCCCCTGCACATGCCTATAAACCCAGATTTTGTATAGTTTGGTATTTTGCCAAATTGCTATTTTTATTAACAAAAAATGATAATCTGTGCATATGATAACAAAAAACCCAGATTATTGAAAATCTGATTTCATAAGCATGTGCGGGGGTTTTTTCTGCATATATCAATATTTGGCCATAATTTTATGCTCCTGTGGTTGTTGAGTTATCAATGATTAATGCTTATCCATATGTTGTGTTACATTTTTTTTTGCGATGCGCGGATTCTCACGACTTGTGCAAATAACTGTAAGTGAAAAGTGGCTGATTTTTCCTTTTTGTAGATCTACCATGATCCAAGATCTTTGGGAATCCTATTTCTATAAATCAGGTGATGATCATCTTGATCAGAAACACTCAAAATGATATATGCAAATCTAAGTTGAGACTTTCTGAAAAAGGATCATCAAGCTCTCACATCTTTTATTGTCTCCAGGGGGCCCACAGCAGATGATGTTTATCCGCACGGCGCAAAATAAACGCATACATATACCTGCCATCATTGAACGACGCAGACATTCATGCTTACCTTGTGCAGCTGCGCATCCATAAATCAAACAAGTATGCCGAATTCGAACAAATCCGCTTCAAGTATCAGGTGACACTCATCCAAGTCGATTCACTGCGAAAGATATGTTATCTTATGTTATATTTCCAGGAAGAGGCAAGTCGAAGGCTCTAGCGCTTGCTATAGCTCAAGCCAAACCTTATGTCAAGAATTCTCGAGGCAAAGTATTGACTAGAAACAATATCCACATTAGTCCTTTTTGGGGTCCCCCAATCTGGTAAACTTGTAAGTATTTCTTTTTCCGCATGCGTCTGTCTATGTAAGTGCTGATCATCTGGCACCACTGATCAATCAATCAAGTCAATATAAAAGAGGAAGAAGGATAGGTATATAAGTAGCCTTGGAAAGTATCGAAGCCGGTTCGGATAGAAGGCTTTTTCTGACGGGTGAGTCGCGCTCGGCAATGTTTATCATGGATTTTTTCTCCTAATAATTGCACCATTTCAAGATGGCAGAAACGGCTACGATATCCCTCATTGTCGCCTGCCTCGCACTTGCTGGCACCGTGATCACTTCTGCACTCACGGCATGGCAAAATATTTATCTCGAGAAAATGAAACATCGGAACACGTTCGAAACCATTGTATCAAAGTACCGTGATCCGTTGCATAACGCAGCTACGGACCTCTCATCTAAACTCGTCAGTCTCATGGAAAAGGGGTTGGCTAATCTCAACGGCTACAGGGACGACTATGTTGTCAAACACACTTGTTTTGTGATTGGTCAATTTCTCTCTTGGGTATATATTCTCAGAATGGAACTCCAGTTCTTGCATCCCTTATCAGACATGGGACGGATTTATATGACTCTCAATGAAATCCGGGAAGTTTTTCGGGCAGACTCTTATCCTGACTCCTATATGGATGCTTCTTTCATGATCTGGTCAGGTGAACAACAAGCAATTGGGGAGATAATGACCGTGGAAGGAAAAGATGGACGGATGAAATGCATGGGATTTTCCACCTTTGTACGAGAATGGGATAAAGATAATGATGCATCAGAGTTGCAGTTGCAAAAGTGGTTTGATTCAATTATGGCAGCCATCAGACGATGGAATAGAACGAGCCATAATCTCCAGCATCGTCTCAAGCATTTGCAACATCTACTTGTCGAACTCATTGACGAATTGGATGTCAAAAGATTGTACTGTCCTGTGGATGATCGTACAACACGTTTAGGACAAGAGGATCGTCATTGTCCTTGTCGACACTGCCAGAGAGCATGGAATGAGAAGTCATCCATCTAATTGCCAGTACGTGTATAAACCGCTTGATATATCGCAGCATTATCTCAACTTGACCCTTTTTTTACTTCGAGAATCATGTAGTATAGCTTAAGTCTCAGACTCATAACACATCTTTTCAAAATCAATGAATTAAAGTCTCCTGGGACGTTTTTAATAACCCTTTGGCAGAGTGTTATCACCAAAGAGTACAAGTGCTGTATGAAGCCAACTGACTTGTTCAATACAACCTGAGGCGCTCATTCTAAAGTGTTGGATCCTTTGATGGTGCTGTGTGAGGTATATCAAACACGGTTCCCTGTCAGTGTTAGAGTTAAACGCCCATCTTCCTTTTCATTTTCTCTTATGTCTCAACCCAGTGGAAATACCCAAATAATGTCCAAGGTCCTTCTTCAATAACACCTCAGATTCCTCTTTTCAAGGTAACAATGATGCTGGTGATCATATAACCCAAATAGTGGATTTCAAAGGTCAAATTGTCTCGTATGGTGTACGGGGAGAGTCGGTTTTGATGAGGTCTCGCTGAACATTCTTGGTACTTATGTACGTGCAGATCACTCAAGTAGCAACATATTGTTTCATTCGCAGTATCAAAATTTATGACAGGGCGATATGCGCCTTTTACAGCGGTTATCAATCAAAGAAGTCAATGAGACACTACAATGGCGGAAGCCACAGAGATTGAAGTACACAACAACTGTCTAAAAAACTGGGTTATTTGGTCATCCAGCTGGTGATTCAACTCATTGTGTAGCTGTGCGTCACAGCGGAAAAGATGCTTATGTTGTATGTCTTCCATATCTCTCAAGATAAAGGAAAAACCCAAAGTGATCCCTACCTCCAATGCTTTGTCAGGCATGGGAGCGAGACTTCTTGCGATATTCCAACCAGTACAGTTCTTATCTGGATTTTTTTTGTGCCCTTTTGTTCAAGAAGTTTCTTGATGAAATGCTGTAGCCATCCAAATATTGCTCACCTATTTACATTACATTCACAGAGGTCAAACCCAGCTTTAATCTTCTGTGATGGTCAGTAGGATTTATATTGATTTCCAGGGTGGTACTGATTAACTTTCACTGACATTGTAGATGTTGTTCAATTCATGCAAGTCTGGAAAGACTTAGTACCCCCCAATTGTCAAGTAGCATATTCACCACCACTTTGTGTGCAATTTTCTCCCTGTGACTCTAGCCTTTATATCCCATGTTGGATTCCTGTAGGTGTTTCTCGAGCTCATGACTGAAAGCCTTACTGTCAGGCTGAGTTCTTTTGCTACAGATTGTGTCCCTTGCTTAATTTTCTCATAGAAAAATGCTGTATTCATCCGATGTGATACAGGAATGATTTGTTTTGGTTCACAAGGACCATCCATTAAAGCTCATATGTTACAGATATACCAGGACATCAGGCTTATCATTGCCTTTCAGCTTGTATGATGATGAAGCTGGTCTCAAGAAATATTTATTGGGGATGATGAGACAGAAGAGCCCTCCAGTATTGGATCCTATGAATTGTGGCAATGCCTTATTCATATTTTCCCAACTATTTCACATCAACTGGAGTTATAACTCTTCTCTCAGTACTACAGCAAGATCGTAATGGACCCAAGCAAATTCTTATCGGATCGTTCAGAAACATGAACCAGTCATATTCATTTAAATTGTCACCCTGGATATGTGATTCATATGGTTGTGATGTTAGTGGAAAATTGCTTGGAATTGGGTGGACTCAATGGGTCAGCACGTATTGTGGATGAGAGGTGAAGGTCACCCTTTCAATCCCTGGATATATGCACCGGCCCTGTGATTATATCAGTATCATTGTTTATTTTGAATCCCCACCCTTCCCAGTACCAACCCAGGATACTCAAAAGCTGATTGCAATTGGTGGACTCTCACCGGTACTCGTGACATACTTCAAAGAGTTGACGAAAGCCATTGGAGATGGAAAAAATTCTTCATTACCGACCAGCAATGTTGTGTGCAACGCTCTGATAACATGACGCAGTTGCAAGGCTAGCCTATCCCGCGGTTGAGACTTGTATGTTACCGTATGCAATAACTCTGGCAACGGTTTCAACCCTCTCAGGTTAATGATCACATGCGCACGATCGAACGGACGTTACGGACCTACCATCTTTTTGTCTACACCAAGTCGGCCTTGAGTTCGTTGTCTAGAGATGATGTGTATTGCATTACTACCTACTTACGTTCCTTTTATCCGTTATTATCGGATTCATATGGACTGCAGCGTACTTTGATATAGGTTAGTTAGAGGATACTCTGGATAGTCAACTCTTAGTAAAAACACTTTTGGAAATCCGAGTTCCAATGTCAGTGGTAACGCAGATAGCAGCAAGTTGAAGCCATGAACAGATTAGTATCTTGTAATCGGATTGCTATCGAACTACATGTATTTGCGTAGACATTATTGTACCTACCAAAATATTTCGAACACATTCCCTTCATCACGTCCGAATTGCGGCTCAAAAAAGAAAAAATTCTGATCAAAACTCTCTATGTTCTGGCGCCTTGACTATGTGGATGAGGGTGCGAATGGTGAGAATGGTGGGAAGAGGCTGATTGAGTGTGTGGAACGTATGTTAAACTAGATGAACGTGATCGAGGAGATGTGTTCTCCCTGTCAAACTCAGTCCGTAAGCCTAAGCCAGGAACGTTGTATCCATCGAGGTAGATCGTTGAGAATTGCCGAGTACGTGGTTCCTAATCGTATAAAGATGGGCCAAGGGGAAAGCCTTGTTCTGACTATTTGAGAAGCAGAGCGTCGAGGGAAGTCGTTGAGAGCTATGAAAAAGAAAGGAAGGCGGAACCCCTGGACGGATTCGCTAGCAGAACAAAAATCAAGGAAGGGATCGATGAGGATAAGACACGAAACCAAAAAGTATGTATTTGTAACGCACTTTTAACAGCCCCAACTGGATCTACTCAAGTCATGACCACCTGTGTTTCCAAACCCGTCGATCCTCGCCCACGTTTCGGGGGGAAGGGACTAGCCGCATTCCCAATGGCTGGAGCGACATCCTTTGGATACCGTGATGGTAAATCCCTTCAGCCCGGTGAGAGAGAAGGTAAAACGCCCGGTATACTTGACTCGAGCCCCAGTCAAACGGAGGGGTCGATTCGGTTTCTATATTTGACGAACTGGAAAAGTTTGTAGCCGGATGCGACCGTGAGGGCCTAGCGTTCTCAAATTTCTGCCTGTCTCGAAAAAATTCTGCTATGAAAGGGAACAGATCGCGGTCGTCGAGTCTGCGACTGGGGGGGTGACGGCGCCAGCGACATTGGAATGAGACGTAATTGTAAGGAATGGCGGTGAGTTTGCTAGCGATCGGAAGTAGGGCGACAGTGGAACAGTTGATGAGGATGGTGAGATCGACCGGTTTCAGTCGTCTTCTGTGTTGTTGCAGCAGATCTGGGACGAGTTGACTTGAAGCGAGAGGGGATTTGTCCAAGGAATTTTAGATGTGTGAGATTTCGGATAGTGACAGATGTGGTAGTGGTGGGAAATGCTCCTGAAGGGTCTTCGATGGCGAGTGTCTGGAGATGGGCACAGTTTTGAAGTAGGAAAGAGCCAAATGGACGGCGTTGAAGTGGAATCGGAGGAGGATGATAGAGACGGACTTGTTTCCTAGACCCGTCGTGAGAGATGATGCGGAATTGGTCTCGTAGGAGAAGCGAACGAAATATCTTAGCGTGGAGGGGGGTTAGATCAAGTTGATCGAAAGAGGATGCGTTCAGAGTTGGAATTCTCGGACAATCGTGGAGGAGTAAGACGTAAAAATCCTTAAATGAACGTTCCTACCTCTTCGATTTCCCATAATCTCACGAAAACGAGCAAGAAATAACCAAGCCAAGAGACAAAAAAAACACTCACCTATTTGAAAGTCCATCGACCCATTCCCGTATCCGGCTCCAACAATCTCAGGTTCTCTCCAGGAGTGTATGCAACACGCATCTTTGTGTGCTCCGAATCACGCTGTCCATCATGTCAGCCGGAATCGTTTGCCCTCTGCACGAGACGCACGAGTCAACAGCTGGTGAGTGACAGGCAAAGTACCGGAGGGAAAAGAAAACGACACGTCACTTGTTTTATACGTGGCAGATGCCGGATCTCGGCACGACCCGTAAAGTCCGCATTTCGATCGAGAGTTTTTCTTCCTTCTTTTCCATTATGGCTCGCGGTCGTTCCAGTAAACACAAAATCCCTGCAGACCCCATCAACACGAGTTTTGATAAATTCGAAGACGAAGTCCGCCAGGGCAACCCTCTTGTACTCGATGCTTTGGATCACTTTTCAAAGCCTGCTTGTTTTATCTGTGAACTGGTGAGTCCTTCCAAGTGTCAACTCTCTATTTCTTGTCTTAGTATTATGAGATGATCATTGCAGGATAGATTTTACCAATAGAGAGCTGCCTTTAGATAGGTTTCCACTTATTAATATTATTACAGATCTTAAGTCATAGGTCTAACATATTGTAGCAAGGGTTAAAGTGGATTCAACTTTATCTGGATGTGGCTATGGAATCGGTATAATCTTTGCAAATACAACTGATTTAACAAGGCAGTGAATAATACCTGAAGACACTGGGAGAAACAAAGAGTTAGTGAGTAGCCGATGGGACATCTGATGGAGCGAGGCATCCAAACGGAGCAAGCAGGTCCTTGAAGCTTGATTGAAGTTTAGAATGATTACTGATTATTGAGAGCCATAGACTTATCATTTGTACTGGTATGTGGAAAGATTGTTGGTATGTCCGAGTCAATTCTGCTTCGTTTTTGGTAAAGTGATTCATTGCCTACATAAAGCATTGGTAACCATCGGTAACGGGTTCCAATAGGATCACCACTGATTCACTGAAAAGGCTGGGGAAAGGTGCCATTGCTTTGCATGGCAAGGTACGAGGCCCCCTATTCTATTTTTCATTTTATCATTTGAAAGTATATCATGATGGATCTAGGAGTGCAGCTAGATAATAGGTTGCTGCAATTTCTGAATTTCAAATTTAGGCAAATGATCTGTTTTAATGGAGGAGCCTAGATAGCAACCACAATTTTGAATTGCTTTTGCAAGAACATTTTGAGTATTGTTAACAAGCCTAAAATGGTCTCTTATTTTGTTAGGCTCATTATTACTCAGTAGATAGGGATTAAATTTGAGATCCTAAATTCATAGATTTCCTGTTGATGCAAAATCAAAGATTCAAGACGGTTGATTGATCTTTCCATGTTCTCACTTCACCTAATGGCTTACTATAATTGCCACTGATGATTGAGCCTAGATATAATGAGCTTTTTGATAACAAGCTCAACATATTGTTTCCATGTCTCCAACTTCCCTTATTGAATGCTTTGCATTGTAGAAATATTTTTGAGATGTAAACACTTTCATATTTGATTTTTGAATATCTAAATTGCATCATAATTGCCAAACCTTTAGATTTGGCTCTTTACATGTATCTCTACTGGTGTTTTTAATACACTTGGTACTTATAGCCAATAACATAAGATGCGGCTAAATTTTTCTCGCGCGCCAAAAAAACGCACTTCAATCTTCCAAGCTCAATCTTCCACAAGCCGTAGCATAATCATCCACGGGAAAGTTGTACACAATAACCTGGAAGACAAGAATGTATACAGGGTACTTTTGGGTGCATTGAAAAGGGCACAGTGAACGGCATGTGGCCGTGACACACAAATACTAATTTCATGATGTTTCGCTATAATGTGAATGATTAGTTCCAGCGATTACTTATGGATGAGGTTTAAAACTGTCTACAGAGTGAATCCTGGCGTCTCGGGACGCTACTCATAAATTTCGAGACTTTACCAGGCTGTCAAAGATGGTTCAGGGTTAGAGTTGCGGTGTTGCAAGATCTTGGTCAAACATTAGTAGGAAGCCGAGCAAACTTACACTGAACGAGGACAAGAGGAGCTGATTTGTAAATGACTTGTTATACATACTATGTAGTGACTCTTACCAGAACCTTTTAGCTGCCTCTCAGCTTGGATTATAATACTTTAATGTAAATGACATGATTAAGAGAAGACGTGACATTCGTGAAGCTAGCATTCACAGAGTTCTTGGATACATGACTCGTCAACCAAAAATTTAAAGCTCATAACCGTTGTCGTAAAGATATTCTACACTACGCTCCTCATCCCCGTCACAGACACAAATGGCTTCTATCACGGCTTCGCGAGGAAATCCCATTGTCTCCAACTAAAGAACATCAAGAAAATCAATGTTTGAACAAGTTTCCGAGAAAGAGATTATTTACTGACCCGATTTATAATAGCCTTTCCTTCACTGCTGAAGTTCTGCTCGACTTCCGAATCATCAATCATTATGACCTCGGAGGGAATATCGACCGAGGACACGGAAGATACTTCGGTTAAGAGAGACGTGGAAGGGGAAGGAAGCACGCAAGATGGAATAGCGCTGGAGTCCTCAGAAGTCTTGAACCTTTTTGATGCATTAGCATCAAGAGAACTAAGGTCCGACTCAGGAGACAACGGACGCTTGGGACGCTTTACCAACGATTTCATTGAAGAAGTCAGTGACAGTACTGAAGGAGTGGAGGTTTCAGGTAGTGCTGAAGCCGGAACAGTTTGTGTATCGCCGGTAATGGGTGTTTTAGAGGGCAAGGTCATTGGAGTTTTGGAAATGGTAGAAGACCCTGATACTGGCATGGAGCTGGAGTCAACGTCCATGGTATCACTGTGCTGAACAAGAATATTGGCAGCAATCTCTGTATTTTTGCCGCTAGCAAGATATGCTGCTAATGCAGCACTACGAGGTAATCCCAAACCTTCCAGCTAGATTTTAATATTTGTCAATGCACATGAAAATCTTATAGGGGAAATGGATGCACTGCTCACCTGTTCCAACTCATCGACTTGGGACCCTTCAAGCGTAGTAGTAAGTTTCTCATTCCCTTCAGAATCAACACCACAGATCCGCGCCATTCGAGTTGTCGGTACATCATCCTTAGTCGAACCAGGGTCAGAAAAGTGGACATCACTGCTGTTTTCAAGTAGATAATTTGCAGCAAGCTCCTTGTTCTTGTCACATGAAAGATATGCTTCCACTGTAGCTTGCTGAGGAAAGCCCATGGCTTCCAACTGAAATGAGGTTTATAAGTACGCGCTTGGACTTTTTGAAAAGATATTTACTCACCCCTTCAAGGTCATCGACTTCGGACCCTTCAAGTGTAGCAAGAAGCTTGTTATTGCCTTCAGAATCAACGCCAACGAGCTGTGTCTTTTGTACTGCTTGGGGACGATGTAGTACAGACGATGATGCCGGGGTGGATGATTGGATAGAATTAGAGAGGGCGCCAGGGTAATTTGAGGGTCCAGCAGTGGCAGGGGAGACTGTAGAAGTGTTGAAAGGAGTGTTAACAGGACTCGGGCTTGGTGCATTATGGCCGTCAACATGACCCAGAACGGAATTTGACGTGGATGGTATCCCTCGGATAGGTGTCTTATTTTTTTGATTTTTCTGCAGAAGAGCTTTGTTCACAAAACGTCATCAAGTAACCTTGAGAGGCTATACTTACTTGATTTACCATCAATATCCTCAGAAAAGCCATATGATTCTAGGGTTCTGTCGTCATCTTTTAATAACTCCCCTGAATTTGATATGAGTGATGATTCACAAGATACAACACATTACTTACCAGAAAAGATAATTTTCTGTAAATGGGCAGAAATGCCTCGTGATTCCTCGATCTTGCTCTTGATGACTCGAATCGAGTCTGTTGGCTCAGCATCAATCTGGAAAACAGTGAGAAAATGACGGGGTGTGCAACAAAGGCAAAACTAACCTGGTAGGAATCTGGTTGGAGTGTTTTGATTGTAACTTTCATTGTGATTGAAGATTAGGTCTGAAAAAGCCACGATGGAGGGTCACCGACAGAAGAGGGCTTAGTGGGACAGGGGATTGGTTGAAGGCACCGGGAATGCTTCTTGTAGGCTTGTGGTAGCGAGATCTACCTTCCTCGTGTCATGCCGGAGCAGCTTAGTCGGGACGACATCGGATTTGTTGAGAATCCGAGACATCGCGAACGTGTTTTCAGCACTCTTTTCGTAAAACTTGACAGTTAATGCTGCAGAAAAATTTCTCTTTAGTAAGTTCTTGTTCAAGTACTCAATTCAACGATCTCCAAGTTCCGACTCTTTGATGCGTGTCTATCGTAATGCTGAGCCCGATCACGAACGCCAGTGTCACCCTTGGCCCCATTGCGAGTCCAGGGCTTCACTCGCCTGCCTATGACGTTTGCCATACCGGTGTCCAATATTTCCGGCAGAAAATGGATACCAGTACCGCCATCTCATGATGCGGCGGAGTTTGGGAACGAGCTTGGTGTATTGAGGTGTGTCCGCTCTTGAATTTGTTTGCTTTCGTCGGTATCATAATGTACCAACGAGTTCTTTCCGTTCTGCGTCTCTACGCTTTCTTGCTCGACATATACCGCATGTCCATCACGCATCTTCGCTTTTCACCTCACTGCACACATCTACAACTTGCAATGCAATGCGAACACGACCGACACCGCGTTCCGCGTACCCATTTCTTTCAACACACATGCATCCACGGCAATTTTCTCAAATTCTCGGCGAAGCAACGTTCTTCTCTGCTTCTACTTCCTCATTGCAATATGGGGTCAGGGAGGACCTACAACCGAACCTTTTTCTTTACTTGACACGACAACGCCGAACCTACCCCGACAATAACGGCTCCGGGTACGATCAAGGTATGGGAACGGCTACAGCTATGCCACGACACATACATACATCTTCCTCTTTTGACCCTGGCCAAGACCCTTCTACGCCTCATCCTCCCTAGCACTCCACAGTATGATGGAACCACAATTTGTAGCATCTGGACCTTGTGCGAGGCGAGTCAATTCTTCATGCCAATATAACCCCTTCTCTGATCAGCCATTATCCCGTCACAACAGGAGCAACGGACTTATTTCACAGAAGCATGAGCGGAGAGAAGGCAAAGTCCTCCGATTCGATCAAATTTCAATACTCTGAACTACAGCCGCAGCCAGTCTCTGGAAGGGGGTTGATAAATAGTTTTATCCAGAAGCAGTGTAAATTTGAGGTTTGACAGTGGCGTTTGATAGCCCCTAAAACAATCCTGTGGCATGGGAACTTACAATAGGACAGGATCTCTGATCCATGAGGCAAACAGGATGCACGTCGGACTCTAAAATCACCGACAAATGCTTGGTCCAATATGCTCGTCTCAGCTCAAGGCGAAGCAGGAGAGAAAATTGACATCTACAAGCAAGCGTGCAAGGTGTATACATATGTGTATAAGGCGCATATATGCAGGCCCTCGATTACGATGATTCCCTTATGCTTCATTGGGAAGGTGTATAGATATTATTACACGGATTCTACTATGCTACACATCGACTCTCATCCTTAGGTCCTCGATGCGCATGCCGGTTCCTCCTTCTCCTATCACTTTTTTGGCCCATGGACTTGGTAATCTGTAGAACGTGCGTATTCAACCTTCCTTTCCGTTTCCGAGTTCAACTGCTGATTGGAGTATTTTATCACAGGCATCTATTGCCACATGGAGACTGACAACAACGACGGGAATAGATTGGAATTTGGTTGTGAACGGACTGGAAATTGAAGTCGTCTTTTTTTTGATACATTTTTGTTTATTCCCTTTCCAGTCATTTCGTTACCTTCTCGTTGTGGTTGACACAGTTACAATGGAAGGACGAAACAGGAATGGAACAAGTATCGAGATGATACTATCAATGTACAGAAATGTCGACAAAGTCTTTTTTTTTTTACATTTACATAAATTCTCAAAAATGTACGGAGATGGCTGTAAATGCCAAACTAAAATGAAACGTTAACATTTCTGTATTAACCGTTCAAAATGCTGAGCAAAGACCTAACTTCCTATCGGGCTTCAACATTCACGTCATATCTATTGCGTCTCGGTGTTTCAGTGGGTAGCATGCACCTCACCTCTCAGTAGTAATGGTAGACTAGGACAGAGGGATTCATGCTGACGAGGGGTAGAAAGTAGAAAACAAGATAAGGCGAATCGAGGTAGTTATGAGATCAAAGACAGGGAGGAATCGTAACAGAATTTTTCAAAAACCTGGTCATGATACGTGGAAGATGTTTGCCATACGCCGAACGCCTCAGGCATTACTGATTGACTCTTCTTTGATTCAAACTATCTTGATATTCCCGTTTGTCTCTGTTGTTGGAAGGGGAGGGGGCCAAGTCTCCAAGACTCATCAGATAAAGTGACGAGAGTCGGATGTCTAGGATGTCTAGAAATAATGTTAGTCATCAGTTCGATTTGCCATGTATGAAGATAACGAGAATGATACACGTACCTGACATTACCAAAGCGTAAATTGTAAACCTATCCTCCTGAACAATGACGGACTGGGTATCCTTAATAAAGGACCTACGAACAAAAGTATTCTCAGGTCTTTTTCAGGGGAGGAACAAAGCTACTAATCTCCATATTTGGATCGAAAATCGTTTCAGAGGTGTTGAGAAAGGCAGTGGGACGAGCAGCTGTGAACTGGGTGAATGCATGGAGTCGTTAGAATCCGCCGCAGAATGACACGTCGAGAGGAAAGTCGGATTTAAATCGAGGGTACACATGATAAAGAAATTATCGTTCAAGTCCAGAACATCTAGGCGGAGACAACGTGTATATGAAAGGGAGACCATTCCATCAAATTTGCGGTCCGATCAGCAGAGAGCGGCGGATACATTTGATACCAACGGTGATGAAGAAGCAGGGAATGAAGAAAGCGCAGGGGAGATCTTGAACGGTCGAGTGTTTTATTTGATGTTTGAAATCAATGGAAACGAATAATTTCAAGTATTTGAAGAGTAAAGTTGGTGCGAAAAGTTCAAACAAGAGAAGCTGGTAGTTGATAGTTAGATGGCGTCCCTATAGCTAAAGGGTATGAAGGTCCCGGCCGGACAAAATTAATTTAGATCCTTGACGAGCAAATTGTGACATTCCCTTCAACTTCAACCGGTAACATCCGAACCAACTTCCCACTTGCGACTTCACATAGCTCGGCTAGTGCCTTGATGAGCGTTACTTACCTTCAACTTCAACTTCAACGTTTCAACCAGCAACATCCAATTTCCCGCTTGTGACTTCACATCCTCGGCTCGGACGTGACATTAGAGCGTATCAGAAATTGGTTTCGGCAATAAGTATATGTAACGCTTATGTAAGAAACTTCTTAGCCGAGGGTCGCCGAGATTGCCCCTATGTACAAGTTTCCCAGATATGTATCCCGTTGAAAGAGGTAAAAAACAGTTAGAGGCTTTCAGGAGAGCTAGTTATTTCTCTTTAATATGGTTTCATAGCATAGTGCAGCTATGACTTCTTTAAAGAATCGAGTTGCACCCCGCAACCGAAATTTGCTCGGTTGTTACCCAGAAAACATTTCTGATATGCTCGACTCCTAGAACATCAGAGAATGAGGTCATTTACAGGGCTGGATTGACCGGCTTTTCGGCTTGCTCCTAAGCTGTAAGCCAACAAGTTCGACAAGTTAATAGACAGTGGCAGCCAAAAATGACCCCCCCCCCAAATATAGAAATATCTCCGAAAGTGCGAAATGATGACCCCCTACCAAACATGGTATTACAGCTAACTTCAAATCATTAGACCTCTTTTTGATTTTCTCGCTTCATCATTTTTGTTTACTTGTGGAGCAGGACCAAACAAATCAGATATATATAAATTCCGTTGGTGTCATTTCTTATCCTTCCTTTGGCTTGTTGGGAGAGATCGTCGAGTGCAACCTTGAATTTGTGGTGGGCCATCACAGTAAAGACACGTTCTTTGATAGAGGGATGGATGAAGTGCCAATTACCGTGTACCGTGAAGACAGCTGAATGACAACATCCGGGTTATGATATATTTGGTCCCGCTCCAAAAGTAAACAAAAATCATCAAGCGAGAAAAATCAAAAGAGGTCTAACGATATGAAAATAGCTGTAAATCCGAGCGTCGGCATAACAAAATTTGGAGGTTTTGTCATGTTCCCGTCTGTTCTACATCCTGATATCTCATAGTTAGCATGGGTGCGTGCGTCTCAATAATGCCAGTAGCTTTTGACAACGAGAGAACGCACTTTCGGAGATACTTCCTTATTTGGGGGGGTCATCATTTTTGGCTGCCACTGGAAATATATATTCAAAATGTATTGAAATTCTTCATTTTGTATTCAATTTAATTTAAATAAAGCGGTCTTGTGACGTTAAACCACCAGTCTGGTCCGGCTTGTCGCTTGACAGGCTTTTGTCGCTTTTTTTCGCTTGAACAAGCCGAAAAAAGCCGGTCAAGACGGGGTCAATCAAACTCACACGAATCCTGATGAAAGGCAAACTCAGTTTTGCCGTGAACGAGCAGACTGTCGCTAGTTATCTACGTCGCTGTGTCATATTATCCACAGCCATTTTTTTGCGTTAGTGGGACAGTGGGACTAGCAAAAAAAATCAAGCTTTTCTAACATGAAAAAATGGTCATTTTGTGCAAATGTGGTCTAACGGAGTTCAAGAGTTGGAATGTTAAATCTGACCGCATCTGCAACGGAAAAAACAGAAGCTCCAACAATATAAAACCCATTCAGTAAAGCTTAAAAATGGCCATTGCATCGGATGCGGTCTATTAAGTATTTTATTTGTCAAAGCACCACTTTTTGTAAGCCCTTGAAAATCCTTTCAGTGGGTTTCAGTAGAGGCATGCCACTGCATCGTGCGCAGCACTACAGTCCGGGCTCATAATACAATGCATCTGCAACGAGAAATCGACTCCATTGAAATCTACGAAAGGTGGGCCATCCAAAATTCTCGTTGTGGATGCGCTCTACCTACCTACCTACCTCTAGTTTTTCGCTCCACGATGGTTTTTGTAATTTGGACCGCGGTCTATTTGAGTCTAATCGGGTCTAATCACTATGGGCAAGAACAACTAATCCGATCGGCGTAGTCCTTCTTGCCCATAGTGAATCGGGTGCCGCGCAATGACATGCTCGCTGAGCTAGACGGCACGCCGGCATCTGATTACATATGGGTGCAATTTTTTTCCGGCTCTGTATGAGGTACATAAGCGCCGGCAGCCCTTTGTTGGGTGCCACAATGGGTGGACTCAAGTTACATCCGAGCCGAGCCAGGCAAAGTCACAAGTGGGAGGATGTTGCCGATTGAAGTTGAAGTTGAAGTTAATCATCATTAATGCTCGTCAAGGCTTAGCCGAGCTATGTCAAGTCGCAAGTGAGAAGTTGTTTCGGATGTTACCGGTGGAAGTTGAAGGGACATGTCACAATTTGTACGTCAAGGATTTTGTCCGGCTGGGACCTTCATAAAAGGGCTTGATGACGACGTACTTTTCGACATTGATCGATCGTTGATGAAGTAGCGCCTTCGCTTCGGGATTATCTGGTTCAACGGTTAACGCTGCGTGTAGGTCTGCGAAGGAGCACAAATGAAAGGAGTCATCAGTTGTTGAAGCACATAAAAGAGGTGTGCAACACGCATCCTAATCCTCGCTCGTAATATTCTTGCTTTGGCGGCATTCTCTGGTGATTGTGTCGATACTTGGAGACAGGACGAAATAGCTTTCTCAAAGAGGATTCGAGGTGACCTGATATCAAAGTTTGCCTTGGACCACGCGTATAGGTAGATTTCAGCGAAGAAAGGGAATAGACGAAATGATACCAGTTAGACAGGAAGGAAAAGCGGTGTGGTCAGGGTATTGAAAACATTCATATGTGTAGGGCTAGGGAGTATAAAAGTCTCCTTCCTCATTCAAGGGCAGAGAGAGAGTAAGGCTTCCCCAAGGGCTTCGGAATATATTGGAACTTGGGGGGTGAGAGGGCAGCAGATTTGGTAATGGCCCGAGCGATTCTGGTAGTGAGACAGATTAGGGAGGCAAAGGAAGATGCGGGACAACAGGAAAGACGGCCGAAACACCAGAGGGGTTGGATCCAGTTCGGGCTGTGCTGGGTAGTATTGGAGGAGCGGTTACAGGTTGGAAAGTGAGGTGGGAAATTATTGGGAAAAGGGAAGAAAGAGACATTGATTCTGTAGACATTGCTGTCCGTCATGTCAGCCGGAATGGTTTGCCCTCTGCACGAGACGCATGAGTCAACAGCTGGTGAGTGACGAGCAGAGTGGAGTGATGGTAGCAGGCGAAAAAGAAAATGACACGTTCCCTATCCTTATATGTGCTGGATGCCGGATCTCGGCACGACCCGGAAAAGTCTGCAGGGATGTTCCTTCCATCGTTCCCTCTGCTCTCGATGTCAACAAATCGATAATGAGTCTGGCCTCCTTGTTTCCTTTTCCTTTACTCCGCTTCTAAAAATGTGCATGTCGGCAACCAATATAAAACAGAGTGATTTCTAGGTGCTCGTTGGTTAAAGAACTCAGAACAATTATGGATGGGCAAACTCAATCCATTCACAAACAGTAGGTAAGTAAAGTATACCTAAAAACTACCAGGCTAAAAGGCTAACTAACAAGTTTCGTTAGTTACATAGATTTATAGATGTTTTTTTTCTTTATAGGATGAGACGAAACCACAGCACATTCGAGAGAGAAAAAATCACTACTTCTTCGGTTTCATAGACTTTGGACACTACAATTCAGGCGAAAGATAAAGTCAGGTATTAGAATAGAACAGTCTTCAAAAGACTATCAACGAACGTACTCTTCCACATCATCACTAAACTCCGAAGTGAATGAATGGAACCCATTTCACAAAATTCGTCGGACCGACTTCCTCCCGTAGATGCTTGACAGCTTCATGGAGTGCATATGCTGGAGTCAGTTTTGCCTTCTGACTTTCTGAATTGGCCAAGTCACAATGTCCCAGGAGGTTTGCATAAACTTTATCAGCAATGACAGGTGCATCCTTGTCCCCAATAGACCACATGGTAGCAATAACACTAGGATAGCCTACAGCCAACATACCAGCTGCAAGATGGACAGCTTCTTCTGGAAGATTTTCATCGCCTGTTGCTGTTTGGCAAGCAGAGAGAACTGCTAGCTCTGCATTTTTGAGGGACAGCCTCATCAGTGCATTGAGCTCAAGTCTGCCATCATAAAGAGCAAAAGCACTACTGAGAGGATTTTTTATGTCCTGGATTCCATGGCAAGCGAGATGGATGATCTCATGCTTGCTCATTTCATCCAAAACTGCCCCAACAGTTGCCAATTTATGGGTAAGATGGCAGGTGCGGTCAGGAGATGTGTAGTACTGGATGACCTCCACCTCTTTCACAGTGCCAGGGAGGGATGGCAGTCCTGGTGTATCAGGTTGCGATACAATGAAAACACTGGGAGTTTTAGTAGGACCTTGCTTGGGTTTGGAAACAGAACTCAGCATGGCAGTCAATGTTGTTGTGTAGGATGATACTGCAAAATCAGAGATATTCACATTCTTTCTTGGATCACCATATATCCCAGCAGCATGCAGGGGTAGAAAGGCAAGTGCTCCTGTTGCACACCATGTAATATGTGGTAAGGAATGATGAGCATTTTCATATAGCTATTGATTGAAATTGATCAGAGTAGGTCACTGACTAGTAAAAAAAAACTTACCGCCTGTTCAATTTCTGGAAGAATAGGCTGCACAACATGAGACCATAAATCAGCCAAAACTGATCCAAAATGGTCCTTATTGTCTTTCCCTGCCAAGCGTGTGGCACGATCTCCATTTCGACTGACCCGAACACCACAAGCTTGCAGTGATGACAGCAGTTTTAAACGCAGTGTCTCTGCTTGTTCATAAGAAAATATTGGAAGAGGAACAGGGATGATTTCTCCGGAAGTCCCAAGAATCAAGGCATCACAACGCAATTTGGCTACATTTACAACAACAACAGGCCCATTCCTAGCTGCAGGAGCAAGCTCAGAAAATTTTCTGGGCCTCAAGAAATTGTCAAAGCCATCCAACTCCCTGACTTGCTGTAAGAGTGCTTCATACCGAGCTGCCAATTTACGGTGATTCTGAGCTTCTTCTTCTGCACTTTGTTGGTTAATTTCTGAGTCAATACGAGGCTGGAAGTTAGATGTTCCTGAATTATCTAAGGCCTGGGAGACCCTCAGCAGCTCATCTGCAAGATCTGGGTGCTGCTGGCGGAGTTCATCCAGTGGTGTACGCAATTGCAGTATCTGTTTCCAAACAATACTCCGACCTTCCTCCAACCACTCCACTGCTCTTGTAAAATCTCCTACAGAAATAGCCATAGCAGCTGCGGCATTGATGGTCCTACCAATCTTGGGCAATTCCTCATACCGGCGGTGGACTGTCTGGCCGAACCAAACAACCTGGGGGATTATGTCCAAAACCACAGTGTATGCATCAAGTGCTGAGGAAGGACTCTGATATTCCGAACATAGGGTTGCCCAAAAATAAGCAGCATAATATCGAGTAGAAGGAGAACTAGATGTATTTTCTGTTGCTTGTTTGAAAGCTGCAGTGGCCTCCATAAAATCTCCAGGCTTGCTAAGATGCTTAAATCGGGAGAAGAGGGCAATCCCAAGGTTGCTGAGCCGTATTGCTTTGTTGGCATGGCCATCAGGGGTCAGCTCAACAGCCAGTCGTTTGACAAGGATTGCATTTTCTATGTCTCTGAGCTCACCAAGATGTTCAAATCGACATTTGAAGGCACTCCCAAGGTTCATGAGGAATACTGCCTTGCGAGCATGGTCATCAGGAGTCAGATCAACAGCCTGTCGGCTAACATGAATGGCATTCTCTATGTCCCCGAGCTCGCCAAGACGTGCAAACCGACTCTGGAAGGCACTGCTGAGATTGTTGAACAGTAATGCTCTGACAGCATGGCCATCTGGAGTCAGATCAATGGCCTGTCGGTTGACATGAATCGCATTCTCTATGTCTCCGAGCTTGCCAAGATGTTCAAATCGACGGAAGAAGGCATTTCCAAGGTTGTTGAGCCTACTTGCTTTGTCAGCATGGCCATCTGGAGTCAGATCAACAGCCTGTTGCTTGACATGAATCGCATTCTCTATGTCTTTGAGCTCGACAAGATGTTCAAATCGAAGGAGGAAGGCATTTCCCAGGTTGTTGAGCAGTGTTGCTTTGCCAGCATGGCCATCCGGAGTTAGATCAACAGCCTGTTGCTTGACATGAATCGCATTATCTATATCTCTGAGCTTGCCAAGACGTTCAAATCGACAGGAGAAGGCAACTCCGAGGTTGGTGAGCCGGTCGGCTTGCTCAGCATGGCCATCTGGAGTCAGATCAATGGCCTGTTGGTTGACATGAATTGCATTCTCTATGTCTCCGAGCTTGCCAAGACGTTCAAATCGCTGGAAGAAGGCACTGCCGAGGTTGTTGAGCATACCTGCTTTGTCAGCATGGCCATCTGGAGTCAGATCAACGGCCTGTCGCTTGACAAGAATCACATTCTCTATGTCTCTGAGCTCGCCAAGATGTTCAAATCGACTCTGGAAGGCATTGCCAAGGTTGTTGAGCAATCTGGCTTTGTCAGCATGGCCATCTGGAGTCAGATCAACAGCCTGTTGGATGACATGAATCGCATTCTCTATGTCTCCGAGCTCGCCAAGATGTTGAAATCGCCGGGAGAAGGCACTGCCAAGGTTGCTGAGCCTACTTGCTTTGGCAGCATGGCCATCTGGAGTCAGATCAACAGCCTGTTGGATGACACAAATTGCATTCTCTATGTCTCCAAGCTTGCCAAGGCGTTCAAACCGACGGAAGAAGGCACTGCCGAGGTTGTTGAACCTATTTGCTTTGTCAGCATGGCCATCTGGGGTCAGATCAATGACCTGTTGGTTGACATGAATCACATTCTCTATGTCTCTGAGCTCGCCAAGACGTTCAAATCGGCGGAAGAAGGCAATTCCAAGGCTGATGAGCCACCTTGCTTTGTCAGCATGGCCATCTGGAGTCAGATCAACAGCCTGTTGGTTGACATGAATCGCATTCTCTATGTCTCCAAGCTCGCCAAGACATTTAAATCGACTCTGGAAGGCAAGGCCGAGGTTGTTGAGCATACTTGCTTTGTCAGCATGGCCATCTGGAGTCAGATCAAGGGCCTGTCGCTTGACATGAATCGCATTCTCTATGTCTCTGAGCTTGCCAAGACGTTCAAATCGACTCTGGAAGGCACTGCCGAGGTTGTTGAGCATCCTTGCTTTGTCAGCATGACCATCTGGAGTCAGATCAACGGCCTGTCGGTTGAGATGAATCGCATTCTCTATGTCTCCGAGCTCGCCAAGATGTTCAAATCGACAGGAGAAGGTAGTTCCGAGGTTGTTGAACCTACTTGCTTTGGCAGCATGACCATCTGGAGTCAGATCAATGGCCTGTTGGTTGACATGAATCGCATTCTCTATGTCTCTGAGCTCGCCAAGACATTCAAATTGACGGAGGAAGGCAATTCCGAGGTTGTTGAGATGGCTTGCTTTGTTAGCATGGCCATCTGGAGTTAGATTGACAGCCTGTTGCATGACATGGATCGCATTCTCTATGTCTTTGAGCTCGCCAAGACATTCAAATCGACTCAGGAAGGCATTTCCGAGGCTGTTGAGCCGTCCTGCTTTGTCAGCATGGCCATCTGGAGTGACCTTGATAACTTCCTCCATGAGTTGTACAGCGTTATCAATTGCAGTCCAGTCTCCAGACTGTTGAAAAAGCTCCATTGACTGAATTGCGGACCTGTGTGACTCATTAACCTGTTCATATCTTGTTAATTGTGTACAGTTGGCCATCAAATCAATTGAAACATACTTTTGCCTCAGACTCTATATCTGATAGACCTTGAACAAGTGATGCCTTCAAGTCACTGTCATCTGGTGTAAGTCCAACTGCCTGGTGCAGGAGTCCCATGATATTGCTGACAGGCTCTCCACACTCCAGTAACTGCATTGCAGAGTAGGCAAGATTCAAAACATCCCGAACAGAACTCAAGGCTCCATTCAACCTAGCCTGGTGGAGCGCAGCTAGTTGCTCATCACACATATCTGGTGGAAGATTTGACAGAAATAAAGCCTGATCAAGCTCAGCCTGCTCCTCTTCATCAATAGGCATATTGTCCCCCATGGTATCTTCAGCTGTCTGTGAAGGAGATGTGAATCAATGTAGGTATTCCGGTAATTGCTTGACCAGATAGGTACATACCTGTGCATCAGGTTCTTCCAATGACATTTCAATAGCCATGTGAAACTCAGAATTTTCGTCCTCATGGTAGCCAGGTGTAGACTGGGTAACTCTTTCCTCAAACTCCTACGAGAGTGATATCAGTACGTTGTAAGCTGTCAACGAAGTCGGTATATACAGCTGCAACAAGGTTCACCACTGGGCTCTCCGACAGATGATCAGATTCTGACATGTCGAACAATCTTCAATCCAGTCATGAATACTGTCTGCAAAACACAAAAACTGCAATACGTACAATTTTCGAACAGATTTATCAAGATCCAAACCTTCCAATCAACGATGAAGGAGAATGGTGATGACGGCGATGTCTTTGAACATGATTGAAGAAGAATTGACCGGAAGATGTAGCCGAAACGACGGTCAGATGATTGACTGAGAAAACCTAAGATTAGTGCACATCCAGACAGTTGAACTCAACACTCACACATCCGGCAAGGATCGGTTTCGCATTACCAAAAGACACCACGAACACCACGAGAAATATTGAGCAAAATGGAGGTCAGAGGTTTGATTAAATGCAAGAGGGCGAAGAGCGTACAAATGGACAGAATCGACACAGATTACTGAGTACGTGAAACAAAATGTGCAACAGTGAGAGCCTTTGGATGCGAAGACGGTTCAATTTTGTAAGGGAGAAAGCGTTGAGGGAAAAAAAGCCAAACGAACGTCGAGTGACCGAGAAACGCTAGGAATTACTACGCATTCACACAAGTCGCTCTAAATAAACCAACGCACCAAAGATCAATCAATCTCAAAATATGGTGAGGACAGATGAAAGATTTACAAGGGCAAGTCAAACGGGAGAGAGAAGTGCACAGGGATGGATGAAATTACTGCAGGGTACTTGAAGGACAAAAGGTGTCGAATTAAAGAAGCCGATCGGTGGGTGCCTGTCGAACTGACAAGTCATTTACACGCACGTGTTATACAGCTGTTTGCAAAAAGAATGAAACTTCGCCTGTTTTATTATGTATGTATATGTATATAAACACGTCAGTTTGCATTCTTTGCACTCGGGACCTTGGGGAACGATCGGGCATAAAAGCTTCAATTTGCGCTCCTTGCACTTGCGGCCCTGGGGAATGATCGGGCAATTGACGCGGCGATCGTAGAAAAGACGTGTTTTTACATAAGCATAAGTATACCGACTGACAACTGCGAGTTTCATTCATTTCACAAGCAGCTGTAAAAGTACAGCAGCAATTCATTCCAGTTGACAGAGTCCATGGAAATGTCAACTTCTTCTCGGAAGAGTATTTTCCTGTTCACGTGTGACATGGGCCACGAAACGATTGGGGGTGTGTAGCCCTCATGTTCAACTGACGAGTTAGCTCTGACAGCGCTTTCCAATCGATAGCACCAAAATTCAGAAGCATAATTCTTGTTGGAGCCTGTACAGATAAATGGCTTACCCAATTTCGATGGAGCTGATGAACTTTGGTCAACAGCTTGAGCTTTTCTACTCAAGTCACAAAGTCTCGTGTTGGGTTTTGGTGCTATCGATTTGCAAGGCGA
Organism: Dendrothele bispora CBS 962.96; assembly: GCA_004369135.1. Taxonomy (NCBI): domain Eukaryota; kingdom Fungi; phylum Basidiomycota; class Agaricomycetes; order Agaricales; genus Dendrothele; species Dendrothele bispora. The sequence continues at coordinate 57,761 of ML179668.1, forward strand.
CTTGTCCTTACTGATAGGCTGTGGCTGTGTTGAAACGACCAGTCTTAGGTTCCCAACTCCGACGATAGGGACTGGGGACCTCGAACGTTTTTGGCTTGGTTCCACTTCCGTTGAGGTTTTTTCACATTGGGGAACTGCCCGACGAAAACAGGGGAATAACTTCATAACGCCACCACTGTAACCGTTATAGTAATCAAATCACTTGCTAAACCATTGTATTGAACTGAATTTTACTGTGTCAGAAGACTCCGAAGAACACCTTTTTGAGGATATGAACTCGTAAATTGCTGTCTCAAGGTGCTATCATAGAGGAATCACAGTTCGAAGAACTATAGACGTGGCGACGATAGGTAATCGTGCCGTTACTCGGTAAAAAAAAGCTACTCAACTGAAACATAGTCTGGTTTGTGAAGGATCTAATTTTTATTCACCATAATTCCACATTTCTTTCCGTTCGTCCTCCTGAAGCTCAACTGTTTGTTAATAAACAAAATTCTTATATAAAAGTCCAATATTATACTTGTTAGTCGGAGTCGAGGATGCTGCTTTAGAGGCGCTACTGGATTCTATGAAGATTCATTCAGCTTCCATGTTGCGAGAATATCGGGTCTTTTCATAAACTCTGGCCTCCTTATTACTATGTATCAAAAGATCTAATTTACCTACATATGTTATGTACACATAATAGATACTGATGCTTACTACAATGGCGCTCACCCAGACTCAGATGGAAGCACATCGCTTTTTAAGGCTGTACATAAGGCCAATTATAGATATGCGTGTTGCACTTACCACAATCACCATCCTGGTACCCTTTTTGACACTGACCATTCATATAGAAACAAAATCTCGATTGATTTCGAGCCATTTCACCCATCCAAGATGTATCAGTACCAGGATATGCACCTAGCTCTGAACTTGGTTCGCAATCCGTAATTGAGGTTGATTCAAAAGACGTATTCAACTCAAGTGCCGGCGAAGCTGAATCATCCGTCTCTTCATTCAGAGCCTTCTCAAAGGTCTGCAGATCTGAGTCATCTAAGCTTTCTGAAGCACCCCGATTCAGAAGTCTCTGCACAGCACTAGAGATCGGAAACCAAACATGTCAAAGATGATCTAGCCTTAAGCATTTCATTAAGACACTTTTTGAACAAGAAGGCACAAAAGAAATTTAGATAAGAACTGTACTGATTGGAATATCACAAGAGGTCTCGTTGCCTGACAAAGCATTATAGGTAGGGGTCACTTTAAGTGTTCTTTTATCTTGAGAGACACGGAAGATACAGCATAAGCATCTTTTCCACTGTAATGCACAGCTACACAATGAGTTAAAGTACCAGCTGCATCACTAAAACCTCCAAACCCTTATCTTCGGATAATCACTCCTACCATCCGGCATAAGGAATCATCATAGTTGCTACAACAGACCATGCAATATATTGGGGGTTCGGCAAATGTTCCTTTTTTAACACTCAAAATAATTTGATTTCATTGTGACAATACAATAACCATGGATGAAGATATAGTATCACAAATGTGGCAATGGAGCACAAATGACGGCCAAGTAACACAAGTGACGGTGTGTTATGACAAATGATGGTGCGGTATAACAAATGACAGTATTGGATCTCGAGTGACAATAAGTATCATTGGTGATGACATGTATCATGAGTACCATGAACAGTCATGTATCCTCGATTATTTCACAATATGTAATGATCTTGCAAATAATATTGCATTCATGATAATACGGATAAACGATACTGACTTGGAGAGTAAAAACACACAAAGGGTAAAAAAGTGAATAGTCAGACAAGGGGTGGAAGGGCAGAAGTCCAGCAGGCAACAAACGAAGAATGGTTATGTTGTAAAAAAAGGTAGAGTAAGACCAGGGATGAAAGTGTTTCAGTCTAGCTACCATGAAAGTTGAGAGGGACGAGCCAAGGTAGACATGAGAGAAGAATCAAAAAAAAAAAACCGACGAGCTCAAACCAACATCAGAGTCATTTGTGGTCTTTGATGGGGGTGGTTTACGAGCGAATACTTGACGTACGGAGCCAAAATTGTGTCGGACCAGTGCAGAGCCAGTACCCATACTAAGTAAACACTTGATAGCCTATAACAATCGGGAGCATCAGTAAAATAAAGCTATATGCATACGCAAATTTACCGTAACCAGTTTACTGGACCTGATAGCATGTGATGAGGTTTGTAACGCTCGATGTAAGGGGTAGGATAACCGTTCGAGTTGTTGAGGGGCTGGATTGCCAAAAAAAAACCGTTATATGCGCGTCTACCTGATCAGTGTAGTTAATCACGTCAAACAATAGCGTAAGAAAGACCCATATATGCGCATACCTGATCACAAGTTTGTCCAATATCTCATTCCCAACCATCTTAGTTCAAGCTCTCGATTTCGCTGTGATCTCAGAGCGTGATTTCAAAGCATGATACCAGAATGTTTCGCGGCTGAGATAGTGGTGTAGGAAATAAGCGTGATTGTATGCGTGGGTTTTGGCTGAATGCAGGTAGGGAAACGACAAAAAGGGTGTCGAGCATGTTACATCTGCTCGCCTTAGATAACAAACATAAAAATTTCGCACTGTCAGCAGGTAAAAGCATATGAAGAAGATAAACAGACAGTAATGGAAAAGATATACGTGCCAAGTGTGATGAGATCTCCTCACCGAAAAGAGAACAGTGAACTCGGAGTCTCTCACCCAGAGAGATGTGTGGAATAAAGGAAGTAATCACGACTTACCTTGGCCTAAAATACTAAGATACAAGTTCCGTAGGTGAGATCGGGCCAAGTAGATAACGGTGGTAAGAGAACAAGAGTTATCGTTGATCAACACGGCGCGTTGGAAGTACGATCACATGACTAATTCACACCTATCGGAATCGGCATCTTCAGACGCCGGGCTCACCCGGTTAGACAAAAGTCACTGGTGTTCCAAGTCCCTCTCGGAGAGTGATAAATTTTAGAGGAAATGGTCCATTTCTCCATAACTTCGCGTCAAATCACTGTGTTATCAATTAAAACATGAAGAAAAGTGGGCCAACTTGCGACGCGCGTAACAATTGACAAGGCCGGTTGTGGAACGGGCAAGTGCCCATCAACTGTGCCGGAAAGTCAATGCCCTCCGGTTCAAACAGGACTGCATTGATATCGGTGACCGATTCCTCCGTAAAATCTGGCCTTGTAATAAAATGAGATTTTTCCTGATGTCAATGTGGTATCTCATTTCCCTCAGTGTGATATGAGATGATATACCTAGTGTCATTATTTCATCACTGTGACATTACATGACACTTATCCAAAATTGTGATAGGCCATGATATCCATTTGACATTGTGATATGGAATGATACACCTATGGTCACCTTTTAACATTGTTCTATAACTTTATATACCCTCATCACATTAGATATTGGTTTAGACATTTTGGTGATGTGGATGACCAAATAAACCGATCTTGTAGACAGTCGTTGTGTACTTCAATCTCTGTGGCTTCCACCGTTGTAGTTGATTTCTCTCATTGATAACTTCTGTAAAAGGCGCATATCGCCCTGACGTAAATCTTGGTACTACGAGTGAAATGATATGTTGCTACTTGAGTGGTACATCAGTACTAAGAATGTTTAGTGAGCCAACCTCATACAAAAACCGGTTCTTCACATGCATCATGCAAGACAATTCAGCCTTCTGGTTTAGGTTGTATAATCACCGGCAACATTGTTTATTATGTTTCCTTAAAAAGAGGAATTTGAGGTGCTGTTGAAGCAGGATTTGGGCATTATTTGGGTATGTCCACTGGGCCGAAATGCAAAAGAAGATGGAAAGGAACATGTGCATTTAATTTCGTGTCTGATGTACCTCATGCACAGCGCCATCAAATGATCCAAAACTTTGGAGTGAGCGCCTCAGATTGTATTGAACAAGTCAGCTGGCCATCGCTTTTATACAGCACTTGTAATTAAATCTTTCGTGATAATGTTCTAGCAAAGGGTTATTCAAAACGTTCCAGTCTCTCAGGAAACTTTCGTTTTAAAAGACGTGTTATGATTCCGAGGCAGGTATACTATTACACATGATTCTAAAAGTAAAGAAAGGGTCAAGTTGAGAGAAGATGCTCCGATCTATCAAGCGGATTATACACGTGTCCAGGCCCTCATTCTGTGAAGTTCCTCCACTAACAACTAGATGGCTGACTTTTCATTTCGTGCTCCCTGACAGTGTCGACAAGGGCAATGACGGTCTTCAGGTCCTAAACGCGTTGTGCGATCATCCACAGGATAGTGCAATCTTTTGACATCCAATTCGTCAATAAGTTCGACAAGTAGATGGTGCAAATGCTAGAGACGACGCTGATGATTATGGCTTGCTCTATTCCACCCTCTGATGGCTGCAACAATCGTATTAAACCACTTTTGCAACTGCAGCTCTGATGCACCATCATCTTTATCCCATTCTCGTACAAAAGTGGAAAATCCCATGCATTTCATCCGTCCATCCTTTCCTTCAACGGTCATTATCTCCCCGATTGCCTGTTGTTCACCTGACCAAATCATGAAAGAAGTGTCCGTATAGGAATCAGAATAAGAGTCTGTGAGCAAGACTTTTCGGATTTTATTGAGAGTCATATAAATCCGTCCCATGTCCGATAAGGGATGCAAGAATTGGAGTTCAATTCTGAGAATATAGACCCAAGAGAGAAATTGACCGATCACGAAACAGGTGTGTTTGACAACATAGTCATCCCTGTAGCTGTTGAGATTGGCCAGCCCCTTGTCCATGAGATTGACGAGCTTGGATGAGAGATCAGTAGCTGCGTTATGCAATGGATCACGGTACTTCGAAACGACGGTTTCGAACGTGTTCCGATGTTTCATTTTCTCGAGATAAAGATTTTGCCATGCAGTGAACGCAGAATTGATCACGGTGCCAGCAAGTGCGAGGCAGGCGACAATGAGAGATACCGTAGCCGTTTCCGCCATCCTTGAGATGGTGCAATTATTAGGAGAAGAGAACTCATAAACCTTGCCGAGCGCAACTCACCCTTTTGACAAAACTTTCTTTCCGAATTGATTCCGATACCTCCCAAGACTACTTATATACACATCCTTCTTCTTCATTGGCTTGATGCCTATCAATACTTACGTGCTCAGAAAATACTTGTTCACTAGTGTGGGTCACCCGGAAAAATCGATTGATTGGTCCGGAGACTTTCCAGTAGAATTTCTAGCCCATGCTTCGCCTCGGGATTTTTGACATAAAGTTTGTCAAATTAGTAGGTATTCCGATCACGGGAATGATGACGATAAATATAAGTAGCTAGAGCCTTCAACTTACCTCTTCCTGAGAACATGACGTATCTTTCGCATCAATGATTGTTGCTAGTCTCGTACCCAGCCGTGGTAGCATATGGACCCGCTCGGACAAGTCCGGCGGAGTTCGAAAATCGAACTGCACGAATGCTACCCATACTAGCATTCGTGCAGTTCGATTTTCGAACTCCGCCGGACTTGTCCGAGCGGGCCCATATGCTACCACGGCTGGGTACGAGACTAGATTGTTGCCTGATATCTCAAACATGATACCATATGGTGGTAGAAGTCGGAAAAGACTTCAGAAAGGTCTACCTCATCGACTTGCTCCTCCGACATGCTAAGTATGAATTGAGTTCTGATACTTATCATGACCACAGTACACCGTATATCACTACACCTGAGTACATACGACATCTCTATGATTTGAGCAAGTACGCCATGCGGTGGCTGGAGGTTAGAGCTAGCACTTCGCTCT
>ML179669.1:2571-24449 GCA_004369135.1 Dendrothele bispora CBS 962.96
TGTGTCTTGGTCGGGAAACTTATTTAATACGTAATGAAAGTCTACCTAACTGGTTCAAGTTCACTCATTTGTTCACCTTGTCACCTTCCTCACTGACCATTTAAATCGATAGTTTATGTGGTCTTATGTATCTTTCGAGCGTCTCCCTGTTTATTCCCATTCCCCCATTTAAACACTTTCGACACCCGTGGTTCTTTCCTCTTGTACTCTCATTACCCTCACTCTCCCATATTAAAGTCCTGTACCGTTCCTTTCACAAGTGTAGTTACATGAATTTCAATTTTTACTCTTTCTGTAGTGTTCTTCGTGCACTGTGTGGGGCTTTACGCAGACGACGCATGGAGTTTTCACTATCATTACCCTCTTTTTTACGCTAGCACCCACTTTTTCCACTGCCCCTAAAGTATTATTGAACTTCCTGTTTTGTTCGTTCTTTCTCTTGCCAAGCAGTTTAGTAGTTTAGTCTCCTTATCACACGTCATTACTTCTATCTTAAGTATCTTTAGCTCACTCTACTCTTCTTTTCCAGATATACGTGTTACGTTTCTTTCTCTATTTTTTTACGTGGTCTACACTTGTTTGTATTCTTTCGTCTTAACAACAGGTTGGTCCTCATGACACTGCTTTAACAGGGGATCGGATTCAGGTAGCTACGGGATTCGTAACTTTCTCGTAAGCTTGGATAGATATGTATGACAGACTTTCCTGTCTGCCTTCGGACGCACACTCTCTCTCTACTCTCTTCGGCGTAATATAACCGCAAGTGAGAGCGTTTGGCGATCGTGAGAGGCTCCTTCGACAAGAACCCCTTGCCAACAGGCATTAGCAGATGGGTCCACCAGTTCAAACCTAAGCACATACGGAGTTATATAGATTTTTGTTTCTCATGCAAGTCGGGCTTCGCAACCAACTGTCAAAGTTTCATATCTCTTTATCTTGCATGCACAACTACATTAGCCGTCAGCCCTTTAGAAACCCTAGTGTTGGCTACAACTATAACAGTGACAGGACTATCTGAGCATAGGTCAGCTGTATGTACACGCGACCCTTAACATCTACTCGCTCCAGATGTCCCGGCTTCAAAGAGCTGTAAGGGTTCAAGTACTCTTCCATGACACTTCTCTGCTAAGTTAACAGCCTCAAGAAAAAAGCAAAGGTTCACAATCTTCTCCAAGAGAGTGGTATCCGAGGACCCTGTGTCCAGCTCGCCTTTAAAGATGGACACCTAGCCGTAGGTCTGGTCGGTGTAAGTCACTGGTTCTATAGAGCAACAGACTATAGGTATTCTACATGACGCCTCCTTACATTCAGTCGATAGAAATCTGATGGCTGGTAGTTGCATGGCGCAGTAGTTTAGGATCTCTGCATTTCATGTTGTCCAATTGCCGAGCACGCCTCTTCTTGAGTTCAATAACTTAATGGACCAAATATGACCACTCTCACTCAGTCATGAGTAATTTACGTTCCTCTAGGACTCCGATACTGTATGGAGCTTTGGCATGTGACTTATTGTTCCTAGCTATCTTAGGAGCATCGTAACGCCCAAACACAAACACTGCTGCCTACAACGGACGACCAACTGTAATGGCCATTTCCTTAAAACTTAGCTCAATGAACCTAGGGCTTACTTGTATAATAGGCACAGCAATAAGGTTTGTATTCGAGATAACATTCCGACCTGCTAAGCTTAGTCTGTTTCAATCGAGTTAAACCGTCTATCGTTGAATGGCGGGTAACCCGGCTGACTCTATGACGACCTTAATTACATAGAAATAAATAGATTCTCACGTAAGGTAGACATTCGTATTCTTACGGTGTGTTGCTGTTTTCTGACTGGACACGAAGTTTTCTGTAGTTAGAGCCCTCGTCTTGCTGGCTGTTTACAGGGTAGTCTCACAAAGCCGGGTCCCACTGAGAGCGGGCCTGTACATGTTGCGCTTTCAAAGACGGGTCCGTTTATTGACTCATGTGTGTGGGAATGGGAATAGCGGTAGATGGCGTCGGCGTCGCCCAACTGGTAACTGTCAGACCAAGAACTGTCACGGCTGTAGTGTACGTAGATTGCGTGCCCTTCTCTGCTCTTCAAATCACTAGCCTGCTTCAGCTCCCAACTAATTTAAATGGCATTCATATTCCGGTACAGGGAAGATTGCTTCGAGGTATAGGTCGAGAAGGGTCCAACGGGTAACGGGTTTATCGACAGCTGAAACACTCTATGAGCCGAAGTGATATCAATGACATAGTGTATGGACCGGTATTGACAACCTCTCTTTACCTCCGTTCTTTTTACTTATTCTAGAGAATTAGTAAGACAAGACCTTTTCTAGCCTCATGCGTGAGGGTTTTGTAATAAGCGGGGACCTTATTGCTGCGATCAAAGCTAGTTAGGTGGATCACATCCTCTAGTATAGTTCTTAGTCGGTCCAGAGCCTTACTTAGCACGTAAGATAGTGGCTGGACACTTTGTCTTAAATAAGGACTGTTATCACGCATTCTTTACTCAACAGACGCATGACTATTATCTTTGAGTGGTACAACTTTAGTTAGGGATAAATACTCGCTTCCATGCACAGTCGGAGTCAACTTGGTCCTTCACATAGTTTCGTGTGGGTGGGGGGACTATTAAGTCTAGCACCCAAAAGAAAGCGCTGTCTCACTACTGGTTTAAAGGCGACCGTCATCAGTGACGTCGCCCTAGCATGGTGAGGTTCAACAAGCAAACGACAGGCCTTTTTAACAAAAAAGCCAGTACAGTGTGCGCCTCAATCAGAGTAGCTTGAGTGGGTCATCACCTCTAGTTGTCGAAGGGTTATGCCCAGTAGTGGACCTATTTTGCTAGCCGGCAGGAATAACTTGAGTAGGCTCTTTTGCTCGACGTAGCAAAAACTTCTTAGAAAGGCATGTATGTATTCTATCTCTGCTAAAAATAAGACCACTGCGCCCTCCACACAATTTACAACAATACTACTTACGAGCATGCGACTCAACCCTTCCCTCCTCCAATGTCTATCTCACCTTTTCTCCTCTATTCCCAGGCACATAAAACATGGTACAAAGGAGCATTTAACACTGTCTTCTCCTCCACAGAGACAGTAATGGACAAACCATTAGCGCGTGTGGCTGTTGCTCTGCTTTGCTGTCGGCGTTCATATCTTGAGCCCAAATGTTGATAAGATTCCCATACATCGGAAATAGTCTTATCCGCATCAGGAAAAAATCGGAGTGTCTACAGAACATATCACAATTAGTCTCGAGTATCCAGACTGACGATATACATTACATGTATATGTAGTCTGGTACTAATGTATAGGGCTGTACCGTGCCAGAAAGTTATTAGATAATCTAAGTTTTTCTCACACTATTAAAACTCGATGATTGCTTGAAAATTTCAGCTACAAATATTTTCTTGACATAGATATTTTGTGTTATAATGCTTAGCTTGATAAGACCACAAAAAATCAGATGAAAATCGCGATTCTATGGGTTAAAACGACACCGAAGGATTGCTAGTTCGCAAGTTGCGACTACACAGCCACTTGCGCGTCAAGCTCTGGCGACATTTCGAACTGCTGCCCAAAACTCAGCTTCGTGCTCGTATCTCCTAGAGATTTTTTGATATTCAGAATCTTGGATGTATTCTAAGTATGCTGGTCAAAAGAATCTGAAATTCACTTACTTTGAACAGCTTATTTGCGTAGTTCTTTTTTGATTATCTAATAAATTTCTGGCACGGTTCGCACTCATAGAAAACAAACAGACTATATCACAATCCCAGTAGCGATGATAGCTTAATAGGAACGTCCCCTTTATTAGGCACTACATAGTGCTTGTAGCAAAAGCTGATATTTTCGTATCTACCAGTACTCAGGCCCATGTCTTGTATAGCCTATGTCTCCCCTGAAGGCTACATTATACTACACAGCTGGGTAATCCTATTCAACTGGGCTTAAACCAGACGATCTGACACAAGACTTGACGGAGCTTAAACAGAGCACACAAATGATAATTTCACACCCAGTACGAATTGGCACTAGGTTTGAAAATGGTGAGCCCAGGTGTCAAGGCCCGGATCATGACGACAACCAGTTCCGACAGCGTGCCGTTCACTTCCGATCCCCTCCCGGGTTCCTTTTGCTTACCCCCTCCCCTGCTTGTCCTTTCCTTCAGTATTGCAGTAAATGTACATGATATTAGACAGAACTACATACACATTGTAGAACACATAAATATTTCTCTCGCTAGCACGGTCGATACTATATTGAGCTCTTGGGTCAACAGCTCGCACTGGTGGTCAAAAGCACCTGTTTTTAGTGAGTGTGAGTGAAGAAGTCAGTCTATATTGTAGTAATGTGGTTGTAATCCAATTCACCATGCTGCAGCAAAATAAGAGAAACGATGTGTGAAAACCCCGAGATCGAGCAGTTCGGACTATTGAGAGTTTAAGGGTGGTATTTGATTGTAGTTTGCGAGTGGGTGTCCCCTATAACTTGATGGACCAGTGCTTGATGAGCTTGAAGCTGAACTCTTGACATCTGTCTTGAGGGAGGATTGTCGTTACAAAGATTGAAGCTTTGAATGGTTGATGTGTCTATAATGTTGAAACGTTGAGGCTTGATCCAAGGGTAACTTGAGAGATGCAGGATTCATAATAATCAGGCTTGTTGAGATTTGAGGAAAAGGCTGCTCGAATTTGCACGACATCGAGTTGGACTTGCGCAAGTTGCGGTGGTGGTTGAGAACGAACAATGAACCATGTCCAAACAACATCAAACTCACATTGGTAACTATTTTCACGCACGGACCAATGAGTTGATGTAGGGTTTAAAAAAGGCTGGAGTCATACTGAGTTGGGGAGAAAAAGTCTAAATATCTCCTATCTACAGCACTTTGGAGCAAGGTCCAAAACATTTCCAATCTGGTATGAAAAATATTTTCATCCGTTGTTTGGCTTGTTACCGATCAAACAACGGCCATCCATATGTCTGGCCGTGTATGGAATTCGAGTAGAGCTTATAGCTTAAATGTTGATCACTCAAACATGCATTCAAGAACGAAAATTGCAAATAAATTGATGGACTACTTATTACATGTACATAATAAGATATTACCTACAGCCTGACATCATTGTCACCCATGTCAATACCCTGTTCTGCCTCAACCTCCTTCAACACCTGTATTGCGTGTGACTCGGACACTGTGGGGTGGGCTGGATATCTGATTTTGGGCTGTTGCATATACACTATCAGCGGACAACCTCAAACTGAGTAATGAAAAGGACTCGCCATGCTCATGTATATGCCCATGCCAGAGTCTTTAGCTGTCAAAACCAAAAAATGGATCAGCTGATATCTAAGAACCAAGAATAAGATGACACACGAGCAGATTTCATAACCCGTTTGAAAATACAGACTGCTGGTTTGCCCTTAGGTCATCGAGAAGATGATGGAGGAGGAAGAAGACATAGCAAGAGCGACGTGGCAAATCGGCAAACATATAAAACCTTCAGTCACGTGATAATATCATTGCTCAACGCTCGTAAGTTGTCAACTTGAAGAGTCTTTGTTATGTGATGTTCTGCTGAGCACTAGCAGTGCTAGGCTTGGAATGAGTTGTTATATCTTTATTTTATTATCGCTACAAAGCAGAAGATGTGTAGAAGAGTGTTCTGACTATAAGTACAACTTGACACTGATGAAAGATATGGGCCATTGCTGTGCATGGCAGAAATGAGGCCATAGTAAACCATTGGGACTCAGATAGATGTCAAAATCCCTGAAGTGGTTTACATAGTACTTATGCTAAACGGCGTTCATTCACATTGTTACTTGTACTGGGAAATACTGAATATGATAAGATAAGGAAGCTGCGTGATTTTCCATACGGTCCATGGAGAATACATCTAGAAAATGACACAGCCACCTGTGCAAGTCGAGTTTAGTAAGAACGAGTCCTCCTAAAGTCGGCCTCATAATCATGAGTATAGGCACTACCCACTAAAATTAAAACTCCGTGTCATGACATCCAAATTTGGTAGGACCATTCTGGGAAACTGATTTCTAGTGAAAATAGCCCCTGTTTTTCTCCATCTTTAATGTAGCTTCAACGAGTACCGGTATCCCTCATGCTTCAGAGGCAAAAATGTTCACTTTTCTATTTTATTTGTAACTAACAAAGCAGATTTGCCAAAAGGAAGATTGAAAGCATCGTAGTCATATCTATTTGATACATAGAAGACATATATGTATGAATTTCTTTGTTAATTACACACAACCTTGCAAAAAATGGAAATTCCGGAAGGTTTCGGGGCAGTACAACAACTGTAGGTATCCTTGTAGACTCCTCCTTGGAGGACAGTCGGAGGACAGTAAAAGGCAGACAAAACAAAGATGAAAAGGAGTTGGGCCATCGCTTCGCATGGCAAATACGAGGCCGTAACTGCCGGCCGGGTGATTGATCCAACGTCACATTATCACATACTAAATGGAGATTGTACATAGCTGATGCACAGCCACCAGCACGAGTTGACTTTAGTAAGGACGAGTCCTCCTTTCAGTCAGTCTCGTAATAAATAAATCAGTTGCATCTGAGTACCCACTTTCCAACATGTTTATCCTCCCCTAAAATACATATAACTCATCCAAAATCATGCCCAATGTTAGAGACCGGCACAAGTCGATCCATGAGTATACTTGGATCCTTGTCACAAGTACTTGCAATCAAAAGACCCAAACTTGTGACTTGGATAGGATCCGTGAGAAACAAGTACTTGACCTGCAAGTCAATTACTTGTGAGTCAATACTTGTGAGTTTTCTTCCAAAATTAATTATTAATCCAATATTCATACAAGATAATAAAATTTGTTGAAGTATATATAGAAATCTGATGTTAAATTGAATTTAATAAACTATTGTTACAGTTATATCATAGTTTTAAAATTGTAATTACCATTTAAATTTCTGAAAGGCATACTTGTGACTTGTGCAGGATCCATGGGAAACAAGTACTTGGACTTGTGAGTATTTTGCCAGATCTACTTGCAAGTACTTGTGAAAGACCTGGACTCGTGCCTGTCTCTACCCAATGTTGCCGACACACACACATACAATTCTCCTTTGGTGGCAAGCAACAAAAACGTGACAGTGCATGATCTTGACAAGGAGGGATTCCAATACGACTCAGAGGAAGAGTGTTGTCAATAGGATTTTTTGTTGGGAGTAATTTACAATCGTTTGTGCTCACATAGATAATGATATTCTAAGGATAGGTCAATGGAATAAGTAAAATAGAAGAATTAGTGCCCAGCGCGGTAGTTTCAGGGCGATTTTGCTGGGATGCAGTCATGGGAATGCTTAGTAAGGTCATGGTCCCTGTTGCGGGTGGTGCCCGTACTCAATGATCAATGTGTATATACAGGAGCGCTCTAAAAATTGGTTCTATACTTATTGTTCAACTAAATTTAGCTATATACACATTTTTGAATTTTTTCACCGTGTTGTTGTTGAGAATGAGCTGTCGCAGATAGTAAGTAGTGGGACTTATAAAAATTTCATGTGCGAGTTTGGTAATCTGGTCATGTGCCTTTTTTTTTTTTGGCGTTCTATAGTTTCAAGTTTATTTACTTTGGCTCTACAGTCGATTGTGATTGATGGCAGTTGTGGTCAGAAAAACTCACAGTATGCAACCATCCATTTTTTACCGGAGATTTTGTCAATATTTAGTGATAATACTGAATGCTACACAATAAATGGCTGTTAATATTCAGTCTATATAAATTTGGCAGCTTCAACCGAATCTATGTTGATCTATGTATCAACACCCCATTGCTACCAGTACTACAGACATCTCCAAGAGGCTTAGAAGTCTTGGCAGGCAATTCAAGGAGCTCAGATATTTTGGGCAGTTGTTGTCATTGGTGGTGGGCATTGCCCGCGAGTCTGATGGCCCATTAGTCATCTGCACTGCCACCTCAAAACCTGTTCGCGGTGGATTTTTTAAAGACAAGAGGCATTTGCCTTGGCTAGGTTGCTTCTTTGGGCATTTGAAGGTTTCTTTTTGAATTTGAGACCATTCTTAATAGTTTTCTGACAGAAAATTGCTAGTTATGGAAGAGCTTTCGATGTGTCAATGTTTTTGGAGCAGAACAAGTGTGGCTTTTTGCATGACATAACACAATTGATGTCACTAACTACCTCCAAACATTTGCTCAATTTTTACTTGTTTCGAGCTACTTTACCTACAAAACAAGACATGGTTAAGGAATAGCATGGGAAACCCGCGGGTAAATTTTTCCAACCCATCCCTGCCCCGTCAGATTCCCATCCCCATCAGACGGGGGCAGGAGAGCAAATGGTGAGACGCTGAGTGTAGGCTCAGCAGCAAGAAATACTCTCCAACCAAACCTAACCTACAACTCAACTGGCGAGTTCTTTTGTTGTGAGAGGGCGAAACTCTGCTACTAGAGCACAACAGGGGACACTGGAGATGATACGAATCTCTGGTTGGAGACAGTAACGCGGCAACGACGGGAAATGTAATCGGAGCGGTGAAGCCAAGCTCGACAATTCAAACAAAACAAGGAGGGGATGAGGGTAAAAGTTTATAAAAATGTAGGTAATCTCTGGGGTGATCCAATGATCGCTTTGAGCTCTGTGCTCGACTTGGGGAACTCTTGGGAAACAAAATAGAACTCTTTGAAAGAAAAAACTTGGAAACTTGGCAAACTTGACTTCTTAGAAGCTTTAGAAAACTTGGGAAACACTTTAAAAACACTTTGGAAAACTCTTGGATTCTGCTGTTCTCTTCTGTGACAACTGACGTCCCAGGAGCCTCTACTATGAAGACCTTTACGTCTAAGCGGTAAGAAAACTGGAGTAGAGGTACGTAGAGTACAGACTTATATATGAGTGCGGAATAATTAGCTAATGCGGTGCAGCAAATCTCTACAAACAAGTCAACGAGGTCTTGTGACGCGGTCACCGACGGATAGGTATGAGTCAGGGGAAGGGTCGGATGGGACCGGAGACAGGAAGTGGGAATCAGACCAGGCTATCGGAACGAGAGGTCGGACGGATCGAAGAGTAGTTCAACCTGCTTAGGACTGAGAGGCTGTTAGTTGGTCGTCGTAGAAGCATCGTCGACATGTAAAACTGGATGAGTAACAAGAAAGCCTGCCAGTGAGTGGGTTCTTAAGAAGATGTGCCCTTGAATAGGGCCTCGACGTAGGCTTTCAAAGGTGTAGACATCCCCGTTGGTGGTATATCGTAGTGCTAAGACAACATCGAAGAGGGAGAAGTGGGAGACACAAGAGGGAAACGCTGTCGGAGACCCTGTCAAAAGGCATGCCAATCAGGAAAAAGTCCCCTAGACCATGGCTGTCAAAATCAACCATGGTTTTAGGGTCAAATTGAGGGGGTGCCATGGCTGATTTAAAGTGCCATAGCTGTAATTTGTTGGTCCTGAGACTGTCCCAGGAGTGTCTAGAAGTGTCCCAGGAGTATCCCAGGAGTGTCCAAGAGTGTCTCAGGAGTGTCCAGGAGTGTCCCAGGAGTGTCTCAGGACTGAAAATTTATGGCCATGGCACTTAAAATCAGCCATGGCACCCCTTCAGTTTGACCCTAAAACCATGGTTGACTTTGACAAGCCTTAGCCTAGGGGACTTTTTCCTGATAGGCTGGTATCAAGCGCAAAATTGCTTGAGGCGTATTAACGGGGTACAACGGGTGGGAGATTCCCATGGGATACAATAAAGAAAATATTTTATGCTGCGTGATACATAATGGAGGTCAGTTGAAATACATCTATTTGTAGTTCTTTTAATAAGTAGAAGTTATACTTATTCAATTTGACCAGTTTTCTCTTGATTTACTACATCTACAAATATTGTAGGTTGACCCCATACCCCACCTCACAGGAGACAGGGTTGGTATGGGCCATGAAATTGTCTCCCATCCCTGTCCCCACCTCGTATTCCCACGGGTCCTGTCAACCCCATGCTATTCCTTAGACATGGTATCAACACTTAAAGCATTTTTCCTGGTTCTGCTAGAAAGATTTTACGAAATTTGGATTCTAACTATAAGATCACTACTTCAATAGGGTATATTTATGGTGTATTTATTGAAAAAATCAAAATAAGAAAAAATCCTTCTAGCAAAACCTAGATTATCTTGTTAAATTATGGTTGAATACGTTAATGTGCTAGTAAGTGAATCAAGTGTCTATAGAACAAAGACACCTAAAACACCAAAAACCAAACACAAAACAGTGTGTTGCGAGTGCTTTTGAGTGACAGAACACTTCTTTAGAAAGGGTTCTTTTGTGATCTTAGTACAAAGGATGAACCGATGTGTGTGTGTGTGTGCGATAGCGTAAAAGTGCGATTTAAATCTTTGCTGATAGACAGATTCAATGTTCCAAAGTCACAATTTGACCAATAAATATGGGGGTGACAGTTCTGAGCTACTGCTAAACTTAAGAGTATAGTTGGTAGACAGTTCTGAGATACTGGTATAGGTACGCTCCAAGAAACACTTGGATCCGCAGTCGTGTATCTGGTACTACTCTGGGGTACTACTACTACTACAGTGGGTATTTATACGATTTCACTATAAACTGTACAGTACTAGATATGCAGTTCAATGTCCGCTAAAATATACAATAAAAACAAAAAGAAACTGAGACTGGTAACGCATATTTACAGATAAGGAAACAAGACATAAAGAACTGAGTAGGGTTGTGACACTAGACAATAAAGAAACAGAATAAATCGAACAGATCTTGGTATATAGCTGTAAGGAGCTATGCCAGGCACACCTATGCCCTATAGCAACTACTAGCGTTCGGAGACAGATGTACTTGTCATCCAGTTGTGTCTTTTCGGCATATACGCGTCAGTATACCAGCCGAAGTCTTGCTTCATCGTTCCAATGCTAAAATCTGTATATTTAGCAAAAAAACAGTCTTCTTCTGCTTCACAAGTCCTACTAGAGATGATTCTCAACATCTCCCATCTTAATACACGCTCAGGAATCCATACGATTCCTTTCCTTGAAGGTTTGTGCACATTTGACCCCTATACACGTACTTGTGAAATAGTGTAATCGTAATTACTATCACATGACGCGTTCTTCAGCATGTACTAGGGTTGAGGAAAAAACTCCCTCCAAGTTTTTTACCAGGTAAATTACCTGGCTGAAAAAAGTGAGGCTACATATCTAGTGAGTGTTTTTATCCAGATTCCGAATTTCTTGTGGAGTGCCAGAAGGGTTCCTTCAATGTAGATTGAGAACATATACCTTACTGATGTCGGAAAAAAGGAATAGTGGGAGCCTAGTTTGCATTTAATGGCAGGGAACAATGGCATAGGTAGGTAGGTAGGTTTGTCACATCAAAACCAGCCTGCAGCGGCCATTCCTAAAGTGTCGCTTGCCCGTGCCACTCACACGTGACTTGGTTTTTTACCACCTCGATTTTAGGCCTGAGTTTTTTACTGGTAATTTACCTGTAAAATACCGGTAAAAAACATTTTCGGTAAAAAACTCGAGTTTTTTCCTCAACCCTAGCATGTACTGTTAGAATTGGAGTTTTATGTCTGGGACCACATAACATGGAGCTGGATAATATATTGCGCTTGCGTTGAGCTCGCAGCAATCGCATAAGGTTGGTACATGATTTCTACCTACCTATATACTAGTAGAGATAAAGTAACTATGAGTATAGCACTATGACAATGTAACTATGAGGATAACAATGTATCTATGTACAACAGGTAAGTACAAAGTATAGAACAAGGTAGCTATGAACAATAATAGAGACAATGAGTGTGGCTATATGTGGCTGTAGGTAGCTATAGATACTTTATGCAGGTAAAACAATAGTTGTCCGTGAAACTGATATCAAATATATATCATGAATTCCAACACTTCCCCTCAAACCTTTGTGAGTGAATAACGAGCGAAGAGTTTGCAATAAAATGGAATTCAACATTTTTCTTACCAATATAAATTCCTTCTCCAATGTGATAAGTTTCCTATTTTCTCCAATTTTGATTGTTGTAAATCAATGTCATTACTGACTTTAATATCTATGTAGCCGTTTCAACAAATGAATGGTGATGTGAATGGTGTCTGATGATGCCCAATAAAATGATGGAGTGTCAAATTCTGCTGTGAATAAATGGTGTCCTGTGATCCACATGGATATTCCGAGTTCTTCCTGATCCAAATGACAATGTGCTGATTCCCTGAGTGGTGTTCCTGTGCAATTCCATATGCACTTCCCCTATAAACAATATTCCTGTGCATTTCCATATGCACTGCCCAATAAACAATTTCGTAGTTTGCAACAAATGCAATTTCCCCCATAAACAAGTCCTTCTTGTTATGCATGTTTGGATTCCAAATAATCCTGCCTAGCCAAATCCTTTCAGTTAGAGAATCATGCAAGATCTCCTCCTGTGAGTATCAATACCAATGGTCTCAATGATGCAATTCCAATAGCATCTATATGTTACACATTCCAATGTGCTCCATAAAACAATAAAACATGACATGCAATTTAGCAGTCTGGGCATAGGCTTCCTGGGGTGTGGGCAAGGGTCCTGGGGTGTGGACAAGGGGTCCTGGGTCTCCTGATCTTAATGGATATGATGACAATAATGGAGAGCTGATGATAGGGAATATAATGAATCCATGGGTGACAACTCCTGTGCTGATGGCAACAGCTGTACAACAAGTACAATAAATCCTGGGCAATAGAGCAAGGTGCATTCCGAGCACATAAACCTAAATCAAATAAAAGAGAGTGATCCTGAAATGGCAGAGTGACATAGCCTAAGCATATTTTACAAGGAGCTTGCCTTGGATGCGATTGTGTTAGAATTGGAGTTTTATGTCTGGGACCACATAACATGGAGCTGGATAATATATTGCGCTTGCGTTGAGCTCGCAGCAATCGCATAAGGTTGGTACATGATTTCTACCTACCTATATACTAGTGGAGATAAAGTAACTATGAGTATAGCACTATGACAATGTAACTATGAGGATAACAATGTATCTATGTACAACAGGTAAGTACAAAGTATAGAACAAGGTAGCTATGAACAATAATAGAGACAATGAGTGTGGCTATATGTGGCTGTAGGTAGCTATAGATACTTTATGCAGGTAAAACAATAGTTGTCCGTGAAACTGATATCAAATATATATCATGAATTCCAACATGTACTGCACCCGCACTTGTCAGGTTCCTTCGGTCCGGACTCAGCTAACTCTAACCGGAATAGCTTATCCATAGCATTCAGAGTTCTTCCTAATATAACAATTGTTCTTTTGACACGTTCTTTGAAATCCCGTGAATACGCGTTATAATGGCCATGAGTCATAGTAATTTGATAATTTAGCATACGAGCACTTTAGAGGCATCGTAGCTGTGGATAGTCCCTCCAGTATAGAGGAATCAATGTACAAGTGACATAGACACCAACTTGTAGTAGCTAGATAGTCATACAGACTTCCATAGCTACTTAGAATAGTCTATCCTTATGGAAAATGACCATATTCTGCTTTGACTGACAGTTTGGGCTCACTTCAGTCCTCTGTCAACGCGATAATATACTTATTATCACTAAAACATATGTACTTTCTTGAAAACGCGAAAATATGGGCCTATGCAGTAACACTGAGTTACAGCACATTAACGTGATCATAGTGCTAACAAATGATTAAGGGGGGGCAGACACCTATAAGTGATATTTGGCTGGTTTTTCGCTGGTGTGGGTGTGGCATTGTTGATGACTAATGGGCCATCAGACTTGCGGGCAATGCCCACCATTGTCATAGCTAATTATTTTTTCCTGATGTGATATCCAGGTATCGATCCAGGGTATATGACACTCTGAGACGATATGCAGGCACGTTATAAAAATACTTTCGTCAGCTTTTCTGTCACCGTATAGAAACACATATGTCACATAGTTCGCCGGAGATTGACATATAACCATCTTTCAGAAAAGGATCATGATCATGTTTCCAACGAGGACTTGCCTTTGATGGGTAGAATGAGTCAGGCAAGTGGAACCAGAAGGGACCAGTCAGAGATTATGTGAAATTGAGAGTGGCTGAGCTTGGTGCATGTGCCATGTATTGGAGTTTGTTTATGTGATGGTGATACTCAAACTTGGAACTGGATGAGAGAATGTAATTGATTTAGATGTTGCTTTGGTTTGAAGAGTCTCCCGTCTTATATACAGAACAACAAGCCAAGCCATTTCCATTGTCGATAGGCAACTGTCTCAAAGGGAAGGAGAGAGAACAGGATCAACAAAGGGTATGCAAGGAATGATGTCACAATAGTGATTCCATTAGTGATGTGACGGCTCCGGCCTGGCTCAAGCCTGGCCTATGGTACAAGCTGGGCCCTACATGCAGGCTCAGGCCCAAGCCCCGGCCTGGTAGTGTGGTCAAAGCTGTTGTGATTTTGACTATATATTAAAACACTATGATTTTTCGCATGTTATATTAGTCATAATTTTAGTAAGCAACCAAAGGAGCACAACCTAACGTCGGGGCCCTTCAGCTTGTTTTGATTAAGACACTTAGTTTTTTGACCCAAACTCTCAATATTATTAATATTGACCCAAGAATAAATTATTTTGACAATAAATGTCCCATGTAAAGGCAACAACATGGTGCCACAAATAAATTTCGAGTCACTTCATCTTCTTAACACATCTTTTAGTACATCAAAATTAACCTTAGGAACACTATTATTCACACAGAAAAATTATTCAGGTATGTCCCCTCTCAGATATCACCAATTTGAACACTCTTATCCAGTCTAAAATAAATTTCTCACGGCTAATTACCTGCACCACCAAACCCCGGCTCAAGCCTCTGGCCCAGGGCTTTAAAAATCTGAAGCCTGAGCTGTGGCCCCCTTTGGGCCAGGTCAAGGGCTCAAGCTGGGCCCGGCTCCAGTCGGCCCAGGGCTCAAAGCCCCAGCCAGCACATCACTAGATTCCAGAGTTCGATGTCAAATTCATTTCCGTTTTCAGTAGTGTTGGAAAGTCGTCGTTCGGGTAAAAGAGAGAAAGAATTCAACAAATGCATAGGTAACTATTTAAAGGCTGTGATTACATAACATAAGTATAGAAGTCCGAGGACGCTATCTCCAACAAGTAGCGAGTCTGAAGGTCTCAATTGTAAAAGGAGAGACTGCATACTGTGCAGAGTGCCGTCGTCGTAAGCCTGGCCAAGAAGGGTGAGTTTGGAATCAAGTGTGAATTCAATTGGGACATCACCTTTGGCCTAGTGTTCCAACGGCTCAGCTCGGCTCGACTAGGGCTGGCTTGGTCATGTTATGGCTTGCCCAGCCAAATTAAATGTTCAGCTACAGCTCGGCTTGGCTGGCTGGAGCTTAGCCATCAGCTAAAGCCGCTGAGGTCTTACACGATAATCTGCTGTGTGGGACTAGACAAACACCAAAAAAACAAACACCACAAAAGTGAGTCTGTATAGGTATACGATCTAGCAAGTTTTTGTATGCGAGTTGAAAGGACAGAACCCTTCAAGGTCTTTGTAGCGATATAGGTAGTGTAAGTTCAAAGTTTCGAGTGTGTGGATGTGGGTTCAAATATAGGCAGTCAATAGGTCAATGGTTCAAGTTCAATGGCAACACAATATGGATCAAACAAATGGTCAAATAACAAGATCACAATGGCAAAGTTCAAATAACAAACAAGTCAATCAAAGGTCAAATAACACAATATGTTCAATCAATATAGGGTGCTGAACCCGAAGGTAACAGACTTTGAATGCGATTTTTAAGGTTTAGACGTTCTTGGAACTACAACTGGTATGGTCAAGCCGGATCCTTTATATCCGTAGAGAGACCTATATCACAGCCGCGTTGTCCACAGTACTAATCTGCCTTTTCTACGCCAATCCTCGACCCTATTTATACTACTGTAAATAAGAAACTATTAAACTTGAGAGTCCGACAAAATATAATAAAAGAAACTATTTAAATGTCTTTGTCCGTGCGCTAGTACCAAAACTGGGTATAGTCCTACTCGATATAGTACTCGGTCCGTATATAATACTACATTGTTTCAGAATATTCGCTCTCTACGTTGTAGTCGATCGTACTCGATTGCAACCGTTCAACCGTTCTTCACATTTGATTCTTTGGGTCACGATATCGGAACTTGCGGTCGCCCGTTCTACAGCTTTGCGTCCGAGTTATGATATTCTCGATCCCCGCAGTGTATCAGTAAGACGTCGATCCATTCTAGACTCCAATATCTACAGCTTTTACCCCTCGATCAAGGTGGCAACTCTGTTGTACCCTTTATGTCGTCAATCATTGCCAATCTAGTGGATGTTTTACATGGGTAGGCGGTTATTATACACCTCCACGATCGGTCCTTCTAGATTTCTATCGATCACTATTTGCATGGTTACTCCTAGCCCAGACGTAGTCCGTGATCAGTAAGTAGCTCGCTATGTGGCGCACTTTGTGGCAACTCGGCATCAAGCCGAAGGTTCGATTCCCGTTCGTAACATTTCCCCTTCCCTTAGGATCGTGACAATATATACAAGTCGAGCGTCCGATATGCTGTTCCTTCCGATATCGGTAGTCACCGACATCAGTCCCAAGTCAATATCGAAGGTTTTTACAATCTCGAGACTAGCATAGGCCATAATAACATTGAATCAATAATAATCCGAAGTCATTTCACCATATCTAGCTTTAGTAGCTATATCGCACTTTGACTGACAGTTCAGGGCTCACTACAGTCCTTATATTCCCCTTAAAAGATACAATATCAGCACTCGTAGTCGCAATATTGATACTTAAAATGCGAGAATTTTCGCACGGCGTATTATCTCCCCCAAACTAAAGATCTTGACTGTCCCCGGTCAACTCTCAGCAAGGTATATCACCCACAACACTTCAAAAACAACGGGAATCGCCTTTTTGGGCTCAATATAGTAAGTTTTTCCTTATTTGGCACCATCAACGCCCTTGTACATGACCCAGAACCACTGCTTTGGCTATATCGCAACTCTATGTCAATAGGATCCCGAAATCGTCCGAATCGCTCCGATATCGCAAAGCGTGAGTTCACCGAAACCTTATTCAATTCACACAAGATCCGATAGTTACGACATATGTGCAACTTCAACAAAATTTCAAGCCCTTTTCCAAGTTGAATTCAACACGTGATGTTGAATCTATGTTGAATCTCTGCATTCTACGGCCTTATAAAGATTTCTGTGAAGTCGTAGGGACTTCAAATTTCTTTCTTCCTTTCCCTCACCATCTTTGTACCAACTCCCTCTTCAACATGTCCTTCCCCGATGAATTTACGCCTGAAATCGACCTCGCCTGGATTGCCAGTACCGATCGTCAAAACGTCCAACACTTTCACGCTCGTCCGGTCGCAACCTTCTTCGAAAGCATCCGGACTTCAATCCTCGAGCACGTCCCAACCTATCTGGCCGACGGTGCTCCTCCTACCTTGTCTATGAAGCTTACAAAATTAATCGACTCTTGGGCCTCAAAACTTGTAAGTACTCCCTTTCCATATGTCAAGCGCTATTCACTTACGATCTCTTTATCGATAGGCGATCTTGGCACAATCTTTGCCCAATCACGCTAGCAAATACCCTGTTTGGTTTACAGGTTTCCTATATTCTCTTTCTGAGCTGGTATGTTGGATCTATCGCGATAATGCTCAGCTCCAGAAGAGTCTTGCTGCAACCTGGGTCTTGTCCGAGAAGGATCGGGACAAGATGTCCAAGGCTTCGGTTATGGTGAGTTTCCTTGACTCTCTTTATCTGTGTACCCTACTCAACGAATTCTAGCCTCTCGATCTTGACAAGTCCGTCCTTGCGGCGGCAAATCTTGATGATACTCCAGACTCCGTAAGTGTTCACTTTATCTCTCTTATCCCCGATCTTGGAACTCAACAATATAGTTCCTCCAACGTCGACACGCTCATCAGAGCACCGATACTGGGCTTTTTGGACAGCCGGGTACCCTTTTGACTTCCGGGGTAGCTACATCTGCTTCGGCTACGACTTCTGCCGCATCAAAATCGGCAAGTCCGGCAAAGAGACAAACAACGGCCAAACCGGCGCAAGTCTCTCCTTCGAGATCGAAGGCGACCTCCTCTTCTGTTCGCTTCGATATCGACCCTCTGGACACCATGGAGGTAGACTCTGGTTCCTTAGTACGTGTTTTCTTCATTTTAGGTATTTAATTTGCTAATTAATGTCTCGTACACGCAGGTTCAACCTACGCCGAGCGCTACAATGCGTTCTCCCCCCCCTCCCGAGCCATCTTCGTCTTCTACGACTCAGCGAAAGCGCAAACGCGTTACTCAAGGCACCGAAGCCGAGGAGACGACTTCGAAAACCAAGAAGGACAAAGGGCGAGCTATTGTCCGACCCCCCACACCTTCCGAAAGCTCCAACGAGGAGAATACTCCCGTCTTCGAGCTTGATAACATTCTGAAGAAGGCATCCGGCGACGATGTCCGTGCCCTACTTGACACTCTCTTTGAGCATGTCAAGCCGCTGCAGGATATCGATCCAAAGACTTTTGGGCGTCCATTGGTACGTCTTCTTCTCTACTCTCATTTTATAATGCTAAAACGTTGTTCTATTCAATAGAAGTACGGAGAGGCTCGTAAAGACAAGCTGACCCCATATTACGCCTTCCATGACGCTGGTAAGTCTTTACTTTTCTTTGTGAGGCTGTCACCATTGCCAATTACTGACTATATCGACAGCTGAACCTCCATTCTTCGTTCCTCGCACCGATCGAGGTGCACCTTTTAAGTTAAACGTCGACACTTTGCTCCGTGCTAACGAGCACGTTCAACCCGTGAGTGTCTATATCGTTTCTCCTTTATTATTTCCTAAGTCATCCTTTTCTAGTATATTCGTCAACCCTGCGTAGGTTGCTCTCTTTCTTTGAAAGATTGCAAGTGCGCGGGCATCTTCCATGGCAAGGCAGACAACGCAGACGGGTCCTTTGTGAACAACAAGTGTGGTCCCTGTCATGCTGGTTCCAAAGTATGCTCGCACTCTATCAAGCTTGACTCCCTGCTGTCCTTGAAGGAGTCTATGAACTCTTTCTCGTCTGACAGCGAATCAAGTGCGTATATCCCTTTTGTTTTACCTCTGTTTCTTATTAACTTCTTTATTTATACACAGGATTGAAGGAACGAGCCTTCCGGATTGCTTCCAACATCAACCTCCGAGATAGCTTGGTCGAGCAACACCGACTCCTTAATTTGTCCATCGATAGCATCGACGAGGACTTGGAACGGCAGATCGAGACCTTCCGACACTCATGTCCGGACCCTACTGTTGTTTTCGCTCATCTTAACAACACCGACCCCTCCAACAAGATTACTACGGAGCAAGCGGAGGCGTTGGCAGCAATCTTCAATTGGCCAACCATGAAGAACGCGGTCCGCCAACACTTTTCCATCGACAAGAGCTCTGGCAAGTACGAGGTCGTAGCCAATGAGGACGATCGCGACGAGGTCCTCGAGAAGATCCAGGCTTGGGCCAGGTCGACTTATGCCAACTCCTTGGACACTCCCGGTGCTGGACCTTCTTCTGGCCGGAAAGGTACGCTTCTTTGTTCCTATTTCGGTATTTTTCTCATTTCCCTTTTGTTTATTAGGTGATTCCGATGATGAGGAAGAAGACGATGACGAGGGATCCAGTCATGAGCCTCCTGCCAAGAGGTCTTGCGTCGCTGGGTCGTCGAAGTCTGCTTCTTCTTCTTCCAAGAAGACCCCGAAGGCTCAGGACAAATCGTCTCCGCGCAGGTCTCCTCGAAAGAATCGTAAGTCCCTACTATCTCTGTCGTTAATACACACTCTTCTCATTACTCTTTAACAGGTCAATAGGCGTTTTCCTTCCTTTATTTTGCTGTTATCTCGTAAACCATCTATATTACCATGTATACCTCAATAGCTTGTTGTTGTACTCCTTGTAGTACCAGTGTCATTAGTATACCAATGGCCCATATGGCCCAATTTTGATATCAATGTGCCATCTATATCATGTGAATAAACTAAGACGAACGGCTAAGGGTTTGAGAAATTATTAAGTCATCAATTCCCCTGCCTGCCAAACTCGGAAGTGCTTGACATCGCACTCGATCTCGTTGGTTTGTCTCCGTAAATTTGATTCAACGCTATGATACTGTCGATATCGTGTCATTTTGACACCTTTTCTGATCAATTTAACAGCTTTTTCTTTACAAATACCTTCTGGAAACTCGTAAAATTTTCTACTGAGTTTTTCTTTCGATCTGAGAAGTACTGTACACCCCTCTCCCCCAAACTAAAAAAAATCATTGCCCTCAATGATCCCAGTTTCCGGCTTGCCGATATAGGCAGATCGAAAGCAGCACTTTGCTCTATAAAAGCCAGCGACGATATCAGGTCTAACCATCAATATCGCATCTAACTCTTTCAACTTTTTACACTATGTCTTCTACTACAAACACTCAGAATACCACCGACTGGTCTGCAGCCAACCAAGAACCTTGGATTGAGCAGGCTACCGTCCTAATCACTGTACTCCGCATGTGCGAGAAGCAGGATTCCAAAAACCGAAGGAACCAGGCTATTGCGCTTGCTGATCACTTGGTAGGTCTACACTTTTTATTCTATTCTTTCTTTCAAGGTACTGATGCCGATATCGTTACTCATAGTCAGGCAACGTTCCTTTTGACGCTTTCAAAGCTTGCCCTCCCTCCGTAGCCAAGTACGAGGAAGGGTTTAAAGCTCTTGAGGCTGCTATCGGCCGTGGCGATATCGGAATTATCAATGCTTTTACTGGCATTGACCACTTCTATCGTCGTTTGACTGCCCCTCCTGCAACCGTCGTTCCCAAAGGCAAGGGAACCAAGAGCAAGAAGGTACATATCCACTTCTTCTTTATTATCTACATTCTTACGCTATCTAGGTTGTCAAATCTTCCGCCATTGTTCAAGATGATGACGAGGAAGAAGTACAAGTCATCACTTCCAAAGAAACCAGCGGAGGTGATGTAGAGGTACGTCCGATATCGTCACTTAGCATCGATATCGACACTCATACTTTCTATCTTAGATGGCCTCTGGTCTTGAGGTTTCCATCCATGCTCCTCCCAAAGTCAACTCTAAGGAAGCTAAGTTCCGTCGCATTGCCAGCAGCGTATGTTTTCATTATTCATATTATATCCTTTTCATTATACTTACTCTTTTACTCAGTCCCAGACCGCTCGTTCCAGTTCCAATCGCGCAGTCGTGGTAAGCATCCCTTTCCATGAAGTTCCAGGAATGGACACTTCCTCTCGAATCTTCCACAAAGCTAACGCCGTTCTGCTAAAGAACCATGAGCTTGCTAAGCGCATGCGCGTTGCTGGTAGTGCCAGCGACTTTTCCGAGCCTAAGCCTGGTAAGTTCAACATCCGATATCGATAGTTAATACACTCTAATTTTGTCCAGAGCAGGAGAAGCAACTGGAGAAGGAGATCGGTTTCACTGATGACTCTTTGGACTAATTAACCCTCCTCGACTCCGTCGTATTCTTGACGGTACCAATTAGAGCTAAAGTCATTCTCCCAGTCATCAGACTTGCCTCGAAAGGAGAGGTGATGGTTAGCTCTAGGCCGGATGCGGACGGGCTTGTCAGAGCCGTATGCTCAAGCAGTCTCTGACTACCACCAAGGACTCCTTCTAGTAGACCACTGCCTGCGACTCCTAGAGGACTCTCTCTATCAAAGCCTGTCGTAACTCTCAGAGGCACCCTTCCAGCCGTTTCAAGTGTTTGCCGTTGTATAAGTAGAGCTGCTTATAGACT
>ML179669.1:27968-61701 GCA_004369135.1 Dendrothele bispora CBS 962.96
GTCTTATCACGTATCAGAACTTGGTAATTTGTTTCAATGCTATGTTGTAAGTCCTCATGGTGGACGCTGACGGCTATAGCGCTCTTCAAAAGCACCATCTCGCACAGACCCCTGAGACCTATAAAAACAACCGATACTGGTAGCTATATAACTGCTTGTTAGATCCCTAGACTGACGCAAAGTCTGTGGTAAACCCAACGTAGCTAACCATTTCAACGGATACCCTACCTGCTTAAGTCAAGGCTATAAAGTAGCTTTCCATCTTTCTTTAACACACAGAACCATCGAGATCGGTAGGATCCATTGGATGGTTCATAAGTGCCAGCATCAATTTTGTCCTTTATTAATTTACATACTTCTTCGTGAACTCCAGGTGGTATAGGAATATTTCTTTCTACCCACGGTATGTGTGGCACTACTGGAAATTTCACAGGAGGGAAGAAATCCTTACGGAAATTCCCTGCCTCTTCTGTAGACCAAGCAAAACCATCTTCCTGCAGCTTCATAAATTCATGTAGCAATTTTCTTTCTTCAGGCCAAAGAAAATCACCAGGGTGATTTTGATCTATGATCTCCTTTCGTTCTTGAGTATACCTCTTTCCAGGTGTAAACTCTGGTGGATTTACTGGTAACTCAGGCATCCCAGCTAGTGGATCGCCTATGATTTCTCTTTTAATATGAAACTCTGTAGGTAGCTCTGTCTTCACTGGTCTGACTTTGACTCCTACAGGTTTATATTTCCTTGAGCCATAGACCTTGAACATCTTATATCGCTTTTGAGGTTTGGTTTCTTGACAATATCGGGAGTTCGACGACCGATATTGAGACTCTGCCTTCTTTTCTGACGATATCGAAGGTTCACTTTGATCTTTGGCCTCCTTTGTATACGAAGTACCGATATCGGCACTAAACTGACTCAAATAAGCTTCGATATTGGCACCCGCTTTAGGGTCTGTCTTCTTTATTTCATCTTTAGAGGCTAAGACATAAGCCTCACTCAACTCTGATTGAGTAAACTGATCTTCAACTGGCAATCTGTATCCGTCTATTTTTATTTTTCCGTTTTCATCTATAGACAACCCAACCGCTACCTCTCCCTTTTGATCTAAAAGTTCCTCGAGGTCCGTAGAAAATTTACATCTTCCACTTCTTCCTTGTCAGGCATTGGCCCTTCAGGCGGTGGTTCATCTTTCTTTGTTTCTTCCTCAATCGGCACTTCAACAGTTTCAGGTGGAATATCTTTTCTTCTGACAGCTTGGGCGTGTTTGGAAAAGCCTCTTGGGAAAGTCCCAATCTGACTTCGTTCTCCCGTATTTGGGTCAGTGATAGTAATATATTGATCCCCATCCTTCCGATTGTCTATTTGGCTTTCTACCAAGACATCGAACGGACGACCAATTAATACCTGGTAAGGTACTTTATCAATGATATGTACCTGTAAGTACACCTTTATGTTCCCAAAATTAAACGGTACATTCCTAGCCAATCCCCTTGTAGGAGACAGCTCTCCATTAGCACTCTGCATATGGATGACTACGTCCGGATCCCAAGATATACCTAGTCCGACAGCGATATCGGTATCCATAGATACAATTTGAGACCCACTGTCCAATATAGCTTCCACTTCACGATCACAACCATTGATATAAGGGAATACTACTCGAAGGTCATCACCCTTACTAGCAGCAGAAATTATTTTCTTTCCCCTATCAACGATGGGTCGATCTTTTCTGAACTGATCTACGCAATCCCTTTGTACTAGAGCTCCAACAGTTAATCCATCTCTTGCTTGCAGCAGAACTTCACATCCAGGATCTTCGATATCGCTCAATCGGAAATAAGACAATGGCTCAGGAGCTTTCGGGTCCTCATCATCCTGATAAACGTCAGGTAAGGTTTGTACGAAGGCCTTCATTTTCCTGGCTCTGACCTTATTATTAGAACTTTTCCTCATTATTGCCCTGCGTACTGCCGGTGCAATCTTCAGTAGCTCTTCCGTATCAAGTTCAACCTTATTTCTAAAGATCCTTTCTGCTAACTCTTCATCTAGACTGCTTTTGAATAGATGAGTCTTCCCCTTCCCTTGAGGAGAATCACTCTTTATTATCTCTACCAACCTATCCACATTACTTTCTCTTGGCTTGTCCTGTTTCTCAACTCTATCTTCCGATATCGGAAGTTGTTCTCTATTAACAGGTTTCACCAAAGCAAATGGTCTAGCAGCTGGTTTCGATATGGGGACACTCGATATCGGTGGTTTGACTGGCGATATCGGTGCTTGTGGTCAAGTTTCTGACCCATCATTATTTCTTTTCATTATTTGTTTTTGCTTTTCTGAATTTTCTCGTTCTCTAACCTTTCCAGGGGGTACGTAGACGTTAGGATTATTTGGTTTTCTAGTTTTTATCTCAACTCCATCGAACTTCTCTCGAGACTTTAGTTCCTCATGGACTGCGCCTCTGGTTGAAACAAACTGAGAGGAAGTCTTAGCAGTACCAATCCTTGGAACGCCTAGTTTTCCGACTCTTCATGGTCGTACAACCTTCTATCTTTCTCTATGGTGACAACTCGATTGTCAATAGCATCTACTTTGTTTACCATATTAGACCATCTACTTTCTTCAACCGTCACCATGTTAGTCATTGCTACGGGAGACGATCTTGGTCCATCCATAAAATAGGCTTGTTCATTTTCCCAATCTGTAGCAAACATCATAGTACTGGGGGTCTTTTTATCCCAGCCTTTCTCTCTTATGATGCGCTCGATCTTAGTCTGTCTAGATTCGTTCGCGTCCTCATATGGTACTGGACTACCATCTTTGAGAGTAAACTTATTATCTTTATTCTTTATCAAGATCTTCTTCTCGATGAATTCATTCTGAATAGGGCAATCCCTTACACCATGCTCCGTAGATTGACACATGTAACAATGGAACGGTCTCTGACCTCCGTTGTCCCTGTTAGGTACATACAACGCTCGTGGTCCTCGAGTCGCTTCCTTCATCTTGTCCATCTCATGCTGTAACTTTCTAAGATACGCGCTATGAGAGTCTACATCACTCGTAAGTTTCTGCCACTGTTCATCCGATCTAGGTGATTCAACTTTAACCTGGACTTGTGGTCTTTGGGAAGCTTGAGAAGTCGACCCTCTAGTCACAATCTGTCTAGGAACTACCGATATCGGTACTTCCACATCAGGTGCATCTTCACCATAGAATCCATAGATTACTGATATATGATTCTGGCATGCTTCTGAAGCAGCCGTGATCACATCTTCAAGATCCCAAGGATCTTCCTTACGCCTCAACGGATCAGTCTTAGGCAAGAGGAGAGTTATGGCATTATGATAATCCTTTTCCAAGGCTCGAAGGAACAATCTTACCGCCTCAGCATTCGATATCACTGCTGGTGGCAGGATTAACTTCGCGTGTTCAACCTTGAACTCTCAGATGTATTTGAGCAGACGCTCATACTGTCCAATTGGAATAATACGATGTTGATTGACGATCTCTCGCAATCTAGCCATACTTCCCTTTCCTCTATCAACCGATTCAGGATAGGCTTTCTGAAGTTCTTCTTTGAACTTGTCATAATCCTTCCCACATTCTTTAGCTAACCCCTTGTGCAATTGACGAGTGTGGTACTCCATATAGGTAATGGCTAACGCGATCTTGGCATCTCCATCAACGATATAGGCATATTGGAATACTTCTTCCAATTCGTCCAAGAACTTCATCAGTTGACTAGGGTTGCTACTATCGAAAGTAGGGGGCACTTTGAACTTTTTCGGCAGCTTATCACTTCGAAGCTGCTTAAGTGCTTCACTCGATATATTATAGTCAGGAATCAAGCTGTAGGGCTGATTCCCTCCTTGAGCAGTTTGTGCAGGCGCCGCCGAAGCGGCTTGTGCAGGTGGTGCATCATTCGTTTCAGACATTTCTATCAATATTGGTGGTAAATAAGATGTTGATTGAAGTTGTTGACCTGGGTAGGTAACTTTCAAACTGTTATACAAGTTGTAAAGATGTTTAAGCTTCAAGAGAGTCCCTTGTGGGTCTTTAGAAAGCTTCTCGTCGTTTCTTGTATGGCGTATAAAAGACTCCTCGGCCTTTGCTACGGCTGCGATTTGTTGTGCAAGTGTTTTGTCTGTGTAGTGAGATACGAACTTTCGATAGACTCGTACTTGTCTCGCCAACAAATCTGGATCACTAGCTTCAATCGATGTTGTCCCTTCAGAAGTATGACTTCGTCTAGGAGGAATTTTGCCTTGTTAAGTCGTTCGATATAAAATTAGAAGTATCGCTATTGATAGTCAAAAATGAAGCAAATGTTAATTTGCTACAATAGAACCCCCTCGCGGTGGGCTCCAATATAATCTGCTGTGTGGGACTAGACAAACACCAAAAAAACAAACACCACAAAAGTGAGTCTGTATAGGTATACGATCTAGCAAGTTTTGTATGCGAGTTGAAAGGACAGAACCCTTCAAGGTCTTTGTAGCGATATAGGTAGTGTAAGTTCAAAGTTTCGAGTGTGGGGATGTGGGTTC
Source organism: Dendrothele bispora CBS 962.96 (assembly GCA_004369135.1). Lineage (NCBI taxonomy): Eukaryota > Fungi > Basidiomycota > Agaricomycetes > Agaricales > Dendrothele > Dendrothele bispora. The sequence continues at coordinate 32,517 of ML179669.1, forward strand.
AAATATAGGCAGTCAATGGGTCAATGGTTCAAGTTCTTTGTGCGATATAGTATGTAGTCAAACAAAGGTCAAATAATCAATGGGTCACAATTGCAACGTCAATATGGATCAAACAATGGTCAAATAACAAGATCACAATGGCAAAGTTCAAATAACAAACAAGTCAATCAAAGGTCAAATAACACAATATGTTCAATCAATATAGGGTGCTGAACCCGAAGGTAACAGACTTTGAATGCGATTTTTAAGGTTTAGACGTTCTTGGAACTACAACTGGTATGGTCAAGCCGGATCCTTTATATCCGTAGAGAGACCTATATCACAGCCGCGTTGTCCACAGTACTAATCTGCCTTTTCTACGCCAATCTTGGACCCTATTTATACTACTGTAAATAAGAAACTATTAAACTTGAGAGTCCGACAAAATATAATAAAAGAAACTATTTAAATGTCTTTTGTCCGTGCGCTAGTACCAAAACTGGGTATAGTCCTACTCGATATAGTACTCGGTCCGTGTATAATACTACATTGTTTCAGAATATTCGCTCTCTACGTTGTAGTCGATCGTACTCGATCGCAACCGTTCAACCGTTCTTTACATTTGATTCTTTGGGTCACGGTATCGGAACTTGCGGTCGCCCGTTCTACAGCTTTGCGTCCGAGTTATGATATTCTCGATCTCCGCAGTGTATCAGTAAGACGTCGATCCATTCTAGACTCCAATATTTACAGCTTTTACCCCTTGATCAAGGTGGCAACTCTGTTGTACCCTTTATGTCGTCAGTCATTTCCGCTCTAGTTGATGTTTTGCATGGGTGAGGCGGTTATTCTTGACCTGCACGATCGGTCCTTCTAGATTATCTATCTGATCACTATTTGCGTGGCTTACCCGTGGGAAACCTGGCCCGGACTTGCTGGATCCGTGATCAGTAGGTAGCTCGCTATGTGGCGCATTTTTTGGCAAGTACTCGGCATGTAGTCGCAGGTTCCTGTGAAGCATTCCCAGGGTTTGGTAAGATTTCTTCTTCTCTTGGGCAATCGACTGTCAATTTATATCTGTTATGTCGATCGTTCTAAAGATAATTCAAAGCCACACATTTTTCCTTTCTATATCGGTAGTCACCGAGGTGGGTCCCTGGTCATTTATTTGATCACTCGAGAATTGTGGCACCAAGTTTTTACACAGAAAGGATATACTTCTAGACATGGGGGACATAGGCCATTGTGTCATTGAGATTAATAATAATCCGAAGTCATTTCACCATATCTAGCTTTAGTAGCTATATCGCACTTTGACTGACAGTTCAGGGCTCACTACAGTCCTTATATTCCCCTTAAAAGATACAATATCGGCACTCGTAGTCGCAATATTGATACTTAAAATGCGAGAATTTTCGCACGGCGTATTAACGAGATCTCCGATAAATTTCCCAGGGCTCTCCATCAAAATTTTTCTTTTTCTCATAATAAACACATACTATATTTGGCTCTAGCTGCTTCAAGCTGGCTTGCGAGCCAAGCCAAGCAAATATCTTATTAAGAAAGCCAACAAGCCAAATAAATGGCTTGGCTTGTCACAGCTTGGCTCAAGCCGCGCCGTTGGAACACTACTTTGGCCCGTTGCTGAGGGATTGTGCTCTGCTTCACCACGACTTCTTGTAAATTTCCCATGGGTTTGTTGGTCCAGTGTAGTGGAAAATGTGGACACCATTGAATGTAGCAATGTCCGTCTTTTTGAAGGTAGATTCCAATGACATTGTTAGCATCCCAGCAATACAGTGACACAAAGAATAGGTCTTTTTCTATATCAGATAGAGGGTGCAGGTGAAGATGGATATGGAGGCCGCTGTTGCTGAACAAGAATGATAATTTCTCACCAAGATCTTTCGAGTCAGACTTGCAAATTTTATCAGAAGATGTAAGCTCTGAGAGAGAACTAGCAAACCATCCTCTGTCCCGTTGATAGTCCTCTGATGTGACCCAGACAAAGATACTTTGATCATCCGAGTACTTGATAATCTCCAGTTGCAATCTCATAAAGGTCTTTGCTTCTCCCTCCCCATATTGGCGACATGTTAACCCCAAAAAGCCTCATAAGACAATACCATATCTTCTTCATGTGTCATTCTCCTATATGCAGCCCATGACATTCTTTGAGCAATGCTCTTCTAGCTCTCCCCCACATTCCCTGAAGAGCCCTGATGAGCACCCCTCAAAAAGCCTAACTGGAATAGAAGTCACTTCAGACACGATATACTGTAGCCCGATGGAGGAAAGTTCAGTCACTTTGGATGTGACGTTTTTGAACTCCAGTTTAATGAGTCCAGTGTCCAAAATTGAATGTGACACATGTTCATTTCTGGCTCACTTTGCCTCAAAAATTAAGGAATAAAGGCCTAAGTATTGATATAGTAGTCTCTCTGAACTTCCTTCAGACTCAAGTCTTTGAAGTGCAGCTAAAAATTGAATTTAAAAAGGCTAGCCCTGCAGGGAAGAATAGAGACCTTGCGCAGAGCCACAACAAGCCACGTGGGGCTTAGTCGGCTTTAGAGGCCAGCACGAGTCGATCCGTGAGTATACTTGGATCCATGTCACAAGTACTTGCAACCAAAAGACCCAAACTTGTGACTTGGATAGGATCTGTGAGAAACAAGTACTTGACTTGCAAGTCAAATTATTTGTGAGTCAATACTTGTGAGTTTCCTTCTGAAATGAATTATTCATCCAATATTTATACATGATAATAAAATTTGTTGAACTATATATAAGAATCTGATGTTAAATTAGATTTAATGAACTATTGTTACAGTTCCATTGTAGTTTTAAAATTGTAATTACAATTTAAATTTCTAAAAGGCATACTTTTGACTTGTGCAGGATCTGTGGGAAACAAGTACTTGGACTTGTGAGTAATATACTTGCGAGTCTTTTGTCAGATCTACTTGCAAGTACTTGTGAAAGACCTGGACTCGTGCCTGTATCTAGTCGGCTTGTGCAGGTCTGATGGCTCGAGTTTGTGTGTGCTAGCCAACAGATCATTTCCATGCCCTATCATGGGTTCCACTGCTAGAAACATCTAGCATGATCTACTGTATAATTGTATTATCTTGTTCAATTTGTCGGTCACGCATCACACTCGATTTTCGCCAATAATTTTTTCTCAATTTGTTTTTGGGGATTTCTTGGAAAATCAAAAGTCACATGCATGCCAAAATGAACAAAATGGTACGATTTCATCCCAGAGGACCCAGCCATCTGACCTAGAGAAACTGGCCCATTGTGTGTTGATAATCCAGCAAAGGGATGTCCTGGCTTGTCCATGCTTGATTGTGTTGTTACATTCATAGCTGGGACCCAGAAAATACAACGCAACGTGGCTGTTGGCACCAACCACCTGTGCAAGCTGACTAAGCCACATGTGGCTTGTTGTGGCTCTGCACAAGGTCTCTAATAACTGAGCAAAAAAGCCTGTTTGTCACACAGTTCAGTTCTCAATGTGATGCGTGATGAACTTAAAAAAATGAACAGTTCGAAGTCCAGTGTGACACAGGATGGAACTTTCTTTTGTCAGGCTACAGTATTTTATACATCGTGATCCTGGAATCTTAAATAGCTGTGTAGGAAGGCTAGCATGAGTTACTTATTCACGGACTGAGAATTGATAGATGACTTCAAGCACTCTTATAATAAGTATACTCTCTATTCATATGCTAAGCCCTTAAAGCTTATATTTCTGGTCATTCAGTTCTCTCTCAAGTTTTACATGTAAGTAACTAGTATGATTCTATTCCTTTGCTTGGAGAGTTCTCATGAGCATTGAATAGTAAAAGTCACTTTTGCTCTTATTCAAGAACAAATATTCTTAGCAAGAACATTGTAGAATCTAATGTTGTGAATGAGAATGTTGGAGCATTTGGTTTTTATTTTCAGTATATGAGCCCAGTCTCAGAGTGCTATGAGGCAGCATTGAGGCCCTGTGACATAAGATCTCCCTCAGAATGTCCTAGGAGCTACAGAACAATTGAAACAGAATGGTGCTACTGAAATTCCCCACTGAACCTTTCCTTTGAGACACAACAACCCTCTCAATTAGTCTGGTTTTTATCTCACAGGCGGAACCGTGCCAGAAAGATATTAGATAAGCTAACTTTATTCTCATGTTTCTTCCTCTAGAATTGTCATGCCAGCCTCCTTCTTTCTGCGAAATTGTGGCAGGATACCCAGCAGCTACAGCTTAAGTATATTTACTGATTTTCAGCTTTTTATGTTTTGGGAAGTGCTGCTAGTGAGGTTGGAATACTGTACCATTTCAATCAATTCAATAGTCACGTGTCATGGACCCGTTTATTTATTGAAAATTCACCATTGTCACAGTGTCCCAACCCCTTTTATCAAAATGTCCCAGTGAGACATGGCCCAAAATGGCCAAAAAACTTGTCATTTTTGACCAATTTATTGAAAAATTTTTCCAGTGTCATGGCACCCAAAGCACATTATTGAGGAAAAAAATTTTGTTTGCTCAGTCACAGTAATACGCTAGAAAATCAATTTTGCGATTTACTATTGAATCCTGAAGGTCTATAGTATTAATATAAAGGGAAACAGAGGACTATAGTGAGTCTCTGACTGATAGTCAAAAGGAATAATTGTATTAAGTCAATACATATTGAGTCCAGACTTGTTCCACAAGGAAAATCATATCCAGAGATGATAGAAGTGACTACATAACTATGGTAAATAACTTGATCTGTCTAGTTATGAGGTTCTATGCTAAGCATTTCAGCTTGGACCTTGCCAAGTAAAACAGAACAGTCTTCCAGACATTAAAGACCTTCACGAGTCAGGGTCATCAACAGGTACCCATTTCACACGGATCACTGATGAATCACGGGTCAAGCTCTCTACTTTTGACGGGTACCCGTGGGTCAGCCCCATTTATTGTTGTAAATCAATTATAAGTATTAAATCAAGTTAAATCATGTCTCAGATAGATGTTAGCTAAATGTGTGGCCATCTTAACACTTGTGTAGTGTGTGTGCAAGTTGATACTCTACTATTTTGGGAGTATACATTAAATATCAGTTGAAATTAACTCATATCATGAGCAACACACTACATATTATACATCATCTTGAGGGTGAGAGAGAACCACTCATTTTCTATTTCTAGAAGTAGTGACAAAAACTCTCTCCTGATTAATTAATTGAGTTTTTTTAAATTGTGGCACTATGTATTTACAGAGGAAAGGTAACTAATAAAAATCTGGAAGTTTGGACACTGTGTAGATATCAAAAATCTGCACAAATTACATTTATAGACCCTATCACCAAGCTCAATGGCTGGAGGTAGGAATAAGAATATGTGCCAGAAACAAACAAAAAGGATTTTCTATTCCCTGAATAGCTCATATAGCTAAATTAATACATTTATGTAAGCCATAGTACTGAATTAACTTCCTTACAAATTTTCAGATTTTTTGACCATGCTGTTGTTGAGAATCAGCAGCCATAACATTGGTGAGTCAATACTTAGAAAGTCACATGACTTTGAAATTTCCGTGTCTTTACAATGTTTTTATTGTCCGTTCTCATCGACGGCGCCGTCAAAAATTTGTACAGAAACAAATTGAATAATGTAGATTATGGATATGTATTGATTTCTATTATTTACAGAGTCCCTCTACTTTATTTACAGTGTTTCATGACTGTATCTTATATATGTGGTTATATTGACTTCAAGATAATGCATAAAATCTGGATACACAGCGTTGTTTTGTTTTTCAAATTTTGCATAGTTTGACCCATGGGTACCTGCAGACTCGCGGGTTTTTGACCCATGGGTCAGTGACCCGTTTCCCATGGATCTTTAGTGGGTCACAGGTCAGCACTTTTTGAGTGCGGGTACCCGTCTATGGGTCACGGGTCTGACCCGACCTGGACTCATGAAGGTCTTTACCAGACATAGGAGAAGTGGCTGAGACCACTGTGGCCAATATGAATATGATTATGTCCTGAACCAAGGGGAATAGATTAACTCCAGACTAAATTATCTTCAAGTCCAGACTAGGGTCAAGTCTAAAGTCTAAATCCAATCAAAATAGAGAGTGATGATCAGTTGTGAGATCACGTGCCTTACAGAGGATAGATCCAGAGTTGGGAGCTGAGGCAGACAGCCGATTCTAGAATCAAGTTCCACTTATTTGATTTAGTCGGAATAAAAGATAGGGGTCCGATAGACTGTTGACTCACAATGACTAGAAATAGGGGTATGCCACTGAGACACGCATACTACTAGTTTATCGGTAGACCTATGCAGGCCTCCGGCATGACAGAATATGACTCTGGACTAATGGGAGTCCAGATATTAGAAAAGTCAAGTCAGGACTTGGATAATGTAGCTTACTAGTCTGCCAGTACATGTAGGCACAGCAGTAAGTCTAGATTAAAATAAACAAGTACAGACTCAGAAGAATTAATTTTAGAAAGATGAAATAAGTAACAGAGTTTCCAAATATGGACTGTGACACGCACGTAAATTACGAAAGCTTATTTCTACATACCATATACAGTAGGAGGACTGTAGATCTCCTAGATAAATTAGTTTCTCTATTTTTCATTTTTCTCTGTAAATATAAAAGACCAGTAGATACAGCCTAAGTACTCCAGTGACTGTAGTATGGTTCTTGCTCACACTAAGAACAGCCGATTCTGGAGGAGATCTCCAGTATCACACAGGGCATACCTTTGTTGTTTAACAGCTTGTCTAACCAGAAAGTCGGCTCTGGAAGAGTACGAGATTTGTATATACTCAATTCTCCGCTCAATAGTATAAATTTGTTGGTGATAACTTTGCACCTTTTCAGAAGTTAAATAAGTTAACTCTGGACTGAACAGTTGAATCAGCCTTGGTTTTGCCTTGAAAGCCATTCGCACTACTGGTCAGCAAGTAATATTATCTTTTTGCCTCGAAAGCCATTAGATTTTATTGCGGGAAGATACTTTATAAGTGTTTTCTTCATTGGTTATATAGTTGTTCTGCCTCAAAAGCCATTCAATTATATTTCAAGTTGTACGAGCCCCTGTTTCACCTCGAAAGCCATTCAGACTTGTATTGCGGGGTATTCTATTCAAATACCTTTACTTCCACAACTGAATCACATCACATTCACATTCACTTGAGTGTATAGACTACACTTTCACTTTTGTGTACTTGTCTAGACTTAGATATCAGTTGATATATTGAGGTATTCAAATTCAGATCTGATTAAAACTTTGCTTCACTGTTGTTTTGTGTGTTTGCTGCAAAAGGATTCTGTCTCCGAACCCCAGACTTGCTCGCATACACTACATATTGAGGATTAGTTTAGTATTCATTGGTGTTTTGGTTTTGAGATTGCTTCATTTCTAGAGTGATCTTACTATCATTATATTGATTTGTACTATACTCAGTCACACAGCCCATATCTATACCAGTTGTAGTGCACTGCACTTTAACAGGTCACATCCTCTATTGAATTGATTGAAATGGTACAGTATTTCTGATTAGAATCTTGACGTGGAAGTGGCTGTGCAGTATACTTTTTCTGCAACATAGAGTCTTGCCTCTGCAATGCTCTTAAAAAGGCTTTAGGCACTCAGATTTTTGATATTTGTATAGTGTTCTACACATGCTATAAGGCCATGTCATTTTTTCCAAGTTTGAATCTTGAACAAAACATAAAATGAAGGAATTTGTACTGTGGAAAAATAATTACTTATCTAATAAGATCCTGGCGCGGTTCTGCCCTATAGGAAAAAACCAGACTACCTACCCACGATTATCTGGGTAGTGTCAGTCTGGATCCTCGAGACTACCTCTCAATAGAATATTCTATAAAATCACAATCTCAAAATTAAGAGAAAACTTGTCTGATGCAAGTCAACAGTCACTAGGTTTATTTGAATTCTCCTTCATTGCTTTTGGGGTATCTGTGAGTCGGGGATGGCCTGCTTGCGGGAGTTACATACACATGACTATCTGTGTATCATCAGTCTGGTTCAACAAGACTATCTTTGACAGGGCCCCTAGTAGGCTTCGATGGGTTTCATGTCCTGGCTATTGGAGACCTATTCATTTAAACATCAAGATTACCAGTTAAAAATAGCCATGGCAGGATAAAAAGTCAAAGACTACATACTGCAGTGTGTTGTCTAAACTTTACGAGCACAGCGTAAAATGCCAGAATGCGACTGCGGAAGATTATGGGAAATCATGGAATTTCCCGGGAATCATCCGATAATTTCCTGAGTTGTAAATTTCCGATAATGACACAATAAAGTTTCGATATGTTTTGAGGACTTAATTAAAAAAACATTGTCACGCGGTTTGACGTGTCTTCACTCTCTACTCTCATCTTGTCGCTTCTTCTATCTACTTGACAAATGCCCGAGGAACGCGATACCGAATGTCCGTGTACAAGATGCTCCAAGAAATCTCGAGTACAACGTACAATAAGCAAGTCGCTTGCCCGCAAGCATGTACAACATTACAGTGTCAAGATGCATGAAAGTCAACCTGAAACAAGTCGTCCTATCCCTCAAAATCAACAAGAAACCGAATTTGGAACTGCCGATATGGACTTGCAGATAGAAGCAGAGATTGACGAGATGGAATTTAATAACCCAAGAGCTGCAGGGGCCATGGACCATGCGCAGGAACAAGACCAACCTCGTATCAATCCATTAACTCAATATGCTCCCCCATCTGACACTACTTACACCCCGATATCTATTCCTGGACCTCTCTACCCTCCTCTTCAAGACAACTTGAATGACACTCGAGTACTTGCTCCGGTCTTCAGAGACGGAGACCCTTCCTTTCTCCACATCATCTATCTTGGGGCCGTCTTCAACAATATATATGCAAAAGCTTCTGTACGACAAACGGAGACCAATCTTGGTATAGCTCTTAATTCACTCGATGCTGCTGGAGCGATACTTTCCGAACATCCCACTCCTGTCCAAACTTTGGCTAGCGCTAAACGACGACTCGGACTTGACCCAGACGATCATATTATTCAATATGCAGTCTGCCCGAGGTGCTGGAAACACTGAACCCTTCAACAATTACAAGAACTCGACTCCCCAGAGTGTACCGTTCCTGGCTGTACTGGCATTATCTACACAGAGAAGCGCGAAGCTAATGGTTCACAAAAACGTCACGCAATAAAAATCATTCCTCACGTATCTCTCATTCAAAGTCTCCGACATATTGTTCGACGAAAAGGCTTCCGTCGATTGATCCGGGACAGCCGCGAAGACAATGCTAACCGTAACAATGATGAAGATTTCCTTATGACAGATATGCATGACGGTAATCTCTGGTACGGACTCAAGACCGGTATACAAAGAGAAGTCAGCGAGTTTGGGACAGTGAGAGACAGCCCTTTGACACCCGAATCCGAGAGAAAGTTGAATGAGCATCGGTTTGGACTTCATTTGGTCGTCAATTTAGACTGGTATGTGATTTGAATTTTATTTTTATGACCTTGATTCATACAGACCATCCAGGTTTGGAGCAATCTCCAGCCAACCGCATTCGGCAGGACCTATGTATGTATCTATTGCAGACCTACCTCGACATCACCGTTTTCTCCAGCGGAATGTTATTTGTTTGATGATCACACCTGGACCACTTGAACCAACTACCGAGCAGCTGAATCATTGCACGGAGCCACCTGTTCGCGAATTATGTGCTTTGAAAGAAGGTATGTTCTTCAGACAACTGATGACACAAACTCATATATATTATTTATTATAGGTATAAAGATGGAAATGTATGACGAAAATGACGAGGATATCGTTGAGGAGGAGGTATATTCTGATTTTATTTGCAATAGTTGTGATACACCGGGTGCTCGCAAACTCGCTGGATTTGCAGGTCATGGTGCCGACATGCATCCTTGTCCTTGGTGTCGTTGCACAAGTGTTGATGTTGACAAGCCAGAAGGATATAACATCAACAGTAGATCTTCTGTCTTTTGTACTCTCATGACTAACCTGAGTATTTAGCGTTCATACCACGAAACGACTATGATCTCCTTAAGCACAAGTTTCAAGCCAAAGATGCACCCCCACAACGTCAACCGGAGATACTTGGAAGACATGGAGTCAGGTTTTCGACGTTTGATTGGATTCCTGGTTGGCATCCTTGTCGACAGACCGCGCTCGACTTTATGCATTGCATATTTCTAGGTAGTAAATTACATTTACTTATACCATTTTTCTAATGGGCTCGTTCATTTATGATAGGTGTCGTCGCCTGGCTCTGGACTCAAATACTTTTTGCCAGTCATATGTTTTATGGGGCCGGTCCCACCTCACCACGGAGACAATTTGAAGATGCTATTAATGCAATTCGCTGGCCATCCCATATTACGCGGCTACCCAAAAATGTATGTTTTGCAAATCGTTGTTAAATCACCGAGTACATACTGAAATTTCTACAGCTTGGCGAGAATCAGTCCCTTAAAAAGGCTGATGAATGGCGCCGACTTTTGACGGTCACTCCAGTTGTTCTCTGGATGTCGTGGCGTGATGAGCAAGACAAGATACCAGACACAGAACCATCTCTAGCCCCAAATGAAACCATCAAAACCAAACATTCCCGGAAACGCAAGTCATTATACAACGTTATTCTCATGTTATGTGCGGGGGTACGTCTGCTTTCAACAAAAACAATATCTATGCATCAAGCGAACGCCGGAGTTGTCTATTTATCGAACTACTGCCATGGTCTCTTGCTTCTGGGCGCTTCTCTGTCAATCAATCATCATATTGCAATGCATTTCGCTTCGATGATCAAGCTCTATGGTCCCGTCTATGCCTGGTGGCTCTTTGCATTTGAGCACTTCAACAGTATGCTTGAAAAAGTCAAATTAAATGGTCACGACGGTGGTCGAATGGAGCTCACCATGATGCGACACTGGGTCATGACTCACCTTGTCTACGAGTATCTGCTCGAGCTTCCAGCTGATGCATCTCCTCACGAACTCAAGCTAGTTGATCGAATCATCAATGCTGAGGTGGAAAATAACCGAGGAGCAATGATGACTGAAATCGCTATCTTCCGAAGCGAAGCAACATCTGATTCCATATCTCTTCCCAAGCGCATCTCAAAAAAACCGTTTAACATCCATTCTGTTTTTTATGAACCAACTAACGTTAATCTTTATTTACTTCTCTATAACTTCTATCAATCTTTTTGGCCGGATTTAAATCTCCAGTCGGAATTTTCAGCACAACCAGGCTTGCCTTTTATTGGGACAGATGTTGCAAGAAGGCTCCCCTATGTGCGGAAAGACGGTTACCGATATGGTTGCAAGTCCAATCGGCGGACACAGGCTGACACTATGGCATTCGCTGATCTTGATGGGGCTCGGGTACCTATACAGATTGAAGACCTTTTCATTGTCACAATCCCGAACTCAAATAAACCGCCTCATATATGTGCTATTATACGGCGTCTTTTCTCAGACGAAAGTATTCCAGCCATGCCTTGGGACACTTTGTAAGTTGTCCTCTTCGTAGTAAATAAAATGACCTTACAGTTTACAGTTCGTCTGTTCTCGGAATATACGTCTCGTATGCGCACCGCTACCAGGCCTTTGAAGTCGTCGCAGCAAAATCTATCGACTGTCCACTGGCCGTTGTTGAGGTTGAACATCACCGGACTCGCCAGAATCTATGGATTACAATTTCATTTGACCACGTAAGCTCATCTCTTACCCATAAAAAATTATTAACAGAGAACAAATAGACCGGTGCTGAACCCCAAGAAGACTTTGAAGAGGACGACAATGTTGTTACATGAGCAAGAATGATATACTACACTGGATTCGCTTTCCCTTGCCTTTATTCCGCTTTTTCTCTCGTCCCTCATCATCGCTATCAATCATAGCCTCCGATTTCCTTTTCTTTGCCTTCTTCTCATCTTTGACCGCTCACCTTTTTTGCTCTTCTTTCACGGGATCTGTGTCTTCACCCCATGCTGGTCCATTATCAATAACGTATGCCTCGCAGTCGAACTGTGGATGCTCCTTGAGCCAATCATCTCTAACCATCCACCGCCGTGCCCTATCTCCGAATGCCTTGACTTTCCGAATATCTTGTTCCTTCAGTTCACCTCGAATACGCTCATTTGATTGTCCAGAGGGTGAAGGATCTGGTAAGCCGTCGATTGTCGTAATAAGCTTTGTGAACTAATATAACTTTTAGTTCAAAGTTAACCATTGATCTCACAAAAACGTACCTCCGACGAGCGATAAGTTGGTGCTTTGGTGAGATACTTGTCCTTAACCAATACCCCATTCTCATAATAGTCCTCATCATCTGACATGTGCGGAATTTTGAACGCTGGATCATATTTTGGGTCTTGAATCCACTTGTACTCATCAGTAAGCTTGGGGTTCTCGCGCTTCCGGAGACGAATATGAAGTTTCTAAGATAGAGATGGTGAGTTAGGGTCTCAACAGGTGACAGTGTACTCACCCCCTGTGCTCGATTATCCCGTTTCTGCTTTGAAATTTCACCATCCTCTCCACCTGCACCCGGCGCCGTTATTTTCTTGCCCGATGTACCTCTCCAAATTTTTCGCAATGATTCAAACTTCGACTTGAAACGATCAACCATCGCGTCTTCTTTTGCAATGTCGAGAAGCTCCTGTGATCCCCCAACAATGTTACCACCATGTGTTCTTGCGTAGCCGGCCATCATCGCTATTTTTTGCACATTACTGGGGTCTTTCGATGCGGTCTTGTCCCAGTTGAGCCGAATTTGATGTATATCCTTACTCCCCTGAATCACAGGAAACTTTTCTCCCTCTTCAAGCTCCTCGTATGCTGGTAGACTCTCCTTGTCCAAGTTAGCCACTCCAAGAAATCGACAAAAAATAGTAGAAGTAAGTTTCTGAATTTATTATAAGTCGTCTTTTGTGGGATAACATGAATAAGAGATACACACCAAAATTTTTGGGTGTGCTGCAGCTGCCTTAGGATCATAATTACCGCTCTCGCTCTCGCTGGACCCTGACGAATCCGACCCTGAGTCTTCATCGCCTCTATCATTGACAGCCGTTCCTTTTTTCGACAAACTCTCCAGCTGCACCGCAAACTTTCGTTCCATGTCCGCGAGCTTCTGTTCATAGTCTCCTTGTATACGCATGACCCGTGCTTCAAGATTTTGTTGCATAAGGACATTGTTAGTCCGCTCTTGCATTAGCTGCTTCTCAATCTCCTGAATTTTCGTTCGTAGGGTCAAGAATTCTCGTTGAACATCATCTTTTCGTAATTTTGTTCCTCCAAGGTCAAACGTCGGCATTGTGGAAAATGAGAGTGGTGGAAGAAGTGAAAGAATTGAGGTATGTGGACTCGGATTGGTTATTGGAGTAACAGGTGAATAATTCTCTCGATGTACAGATGGTCCTGGGGTTGCCGCTTGATTTTGTACACCAATCGATGATGTACTTGGCACTTGTAGGGGCGAGGTAGGTGAGTCAGTTCCTTCGGATGCTGGATACCCCATTCCTGTTGTAGGAACGGATACTAAATTTTTATTGTAGCCGGATGAATATTTTAGAAAAAAGACACACCATCATCTCGCATTTGACTCCTCCTGCCAAAGACTTCTGCTGCATCACGATACGCAAGATCACCTGGTGTCGGGCCTGGGTCGAACGAAAGCTGTGGGTCAATGTGCTGGTTCATCTTTCTAGCCTGTAGAGAAGGAAAGGAATGGGGTGGAAGGGCTGTTCTCAACGGGTCTACTCATTACGATTCATGAGTTGTTAGGGAGTCTTCTAATGTATATGGTGTCAAATAGAGTACTCTTCTTATTCTGAAGCTGCCAATGGTCATTTTATTGAACAAAGCACAATACGAGAGAACCCCGAAGCGGCTATATTGGGTAGAAGCTGGCGCATTATCGTAACATTATTGACATTTTTCATTCAGAATTTATTGGCACATTTTGGTCTAATTACTCGTCACATTTACGGAAAATTCACGGTGTATGGCGTGAAATACTTCATAATGCGCCAACGGTTGCATTTTTGGTGCATTCTGGCATATTCACGGCAGATTGTGATAATCTTCCCATAATCATCCGCTGGAGCATTTTCTGGTTTTACGCTGTGGAGCCCTAGCTAGCTCCACTCGAGCTTTGATCATGTTTTGATGGAAGTATAGGAGAAGAAAAATGAATGGAGACTGTCTTTGGATATCAATGGCGAGATAAATAGGGGAGTGTTATTAGAAATCATGCAGCTAGAAGAATAAAGTCCATAGCTATGTTTAGTCAAAGCACTTGTAAACCCCTGTGATTGTCATGAGCTTGGACCATGAGCATACTAGTAGCATGTAACGGTTGTTCAGGAGGCTATAGTTGTCTTCTTTGTTTGGTACCATCATACTACCGCATCATCAAACTAGTCATCAGTACCCGGTGAAAATAGTCCGCTAGTTTCGCTAATTGTACTAATTTCTGAAAATTCGCCTAAATACTTCAAAATGCCTGTAACTGAGAAATAGGTACACTGCTACAAAATGTGGAAAGGCAAGTCTTTTTGTATGAAATCGTTCAAAACAGAGAAGGGTGGTAATATCAACAGATAACATCTGCGAAAAGGCTTCATATAGTATGTTGTGCTATGCCAGAGCCTGAGGTTTTCGACTTAGGTTTTTTTTGAATCAGCATTCTGCGATCATGTGATATTTGAGGCAGAGCCTAAATTAGTTGTTTATAAATTATATACAGTCATCCACCGGCCAATGAGACAGTGAAATTTAATTGACCTGTATATAGTATTTCTTGGGCTCTCTCTGGGAAATAAATACATAGGTACCTAATATATGTACAATACTTTGATTCTACACTAGCTATATCATTATTAGGAGGGGACGGATTGTAGAATAAAGGAAACAAATAATACAAGCTTTTATCAGCGGAACCAGCCAATGAGACACGTCACGTCACGCCGGATCAACAAAGATAAGATGGAATTACGCAGAGAAGACGGCTGATGCCGACTATACATTTCCAAATGGGGACAAATCACTGATGTGACATCCACATCCTCCTTCTCCTCTGCCTGCTCAAATATGTCTGCTATGGGTTATCACCTCTATTCCAAGAGGTTTCAGTGTCGGTATTTCTTTATCTCATAATGTTACATATGCTTGGCAAGTCTTATACCCCTCCGCTCTGTACTAAGCTCTGCATTGACAAATTAAAATTTGACTTGCCTCATTTTTTGCTCTATATCTGTTGTAGCATATGCTGTAGTGTAAATTGTGAGACCGGCTTCATACATGTAATAGATATAATCAATAGAAACAACATATAGTACCTCCCCATGTCTTCCTAGCTTGTGAACACCCTGCCGGACAATTTGTCTCATTGGCCGGTGGTGTCTCAGTGGCCGGTGGATGACTGTATGTCAGAAAAAACTGAATGTCCATTATAATAGAATCACCATTATGTCAGCTTACAGGCGCTTATAAAATCGCCAATTCGGTCCTTATAATGGCATTATAGGCCATTATAGGTCGCCTATATTGGCTTATGGCAGGGAGGAAATTCTTACAGATCTTATAAGCACTTACAGTGCTGGATTACTTTTTCTGACAATTAGTTTCTGTAATAGTACACGTTGACTCTTTCCACTTCCTGTCTTTCACTTCCCTCGGAATCCCTCCTCCTTATTTTTCTTAGGCTTCAAGTGTTGTATCTTGGGAGTATATCAAGTGAAGATCTTTTCGGGTATGGTGGGTTGTATAGGGAAGGTTTTAGGATTCTATCTATGGCCTTGGTGAGTGCCAGCTCATTGGGTGCACATTCTATTTTTCTTTTTTCACTTGTCTTGCATTCGTCTTTACTTACATGCATTTATATAGAAATATTAGTATCTACATTTGTCATCATCCCTACTCCTTCTCTGTGCACTTGTGCAATACAGGTAAATTATCAGTGGTCTTATGTTTATCACCTTTTCTTACTTGTCTTACTTGCAGGTCTCCCATTCTGATTTTACATTATCTCTATTTTGAGTAGAATGACATTATGCAGTTATTTTTGATACTGTTGCTATTACTACTGTTACTTGCCTTGTTCATGACTGTCTTTAATTCCTGTACTAGAGTACTTTTCAATATAAAGTTTTTCTTATGTCGCAATAACAAGTTTGACTGAACTTCTAAGTGTAAATTGGAACAAGATGCTGTTGAATGGCTCTGTAATTTGATCAAATTTCCCAAAAACTGGTAAGTCTTCAAACTGCGAAGGGGGGGGGCTAGCTATTGTACCCAAACTTTCGAAATTACCAAAATTTGATAAATTAGCTGAATTTTGTGAAATTTCAGAGTATTCTCCGCATAGTTTGAAATATTTTTGACATATTTCTGTGGGGTAGTTTTCCTGATGTAGGTCTTCCAATGACATTGGATTGATGTGCTGACGTTTCAAAACGCGATAATGGATTCCAAAAACCGGTGGACTTTTCTGCCATCAAACACGTCGAAGACTTTGGTACATAAGGGACTCACAGGACACATGAATTAAGTTGCCTTACTCGTCAAAATTTGTATCAATATTTCTTGACGAAGATTGAGGTTTGATGACTATTTGTAAGATGTAAAACGAAAGAGTCAATTGAGCTAAGTAGTCTCAGGTCCTGACTTGAGAGCATATGATTATAGGCTGAAGTTGGTTGTTTATGGAATGTGGGAGTATCACGCTCAACGGAACGACTAGCCGAGCGTTGATGTCAGCAGGGACCTCAGACACCATAGTTTTTCTGCCAAATAAATGAAAATAGTTGCGACAGTACTTAGTCTACCTATGCCTGTGCAACCCAAAGATTGTAGAATTTTGTAAAGGGCGGAAAACGAGAAAGCTAAGTCAAGACAAAATTCATGTCATAGGCAGGGAACTGCGTAGAATCATACTGTTAGATATTTATGTAAGTGGATAACGCCCGAACTGATTAATTAGTGACTTGTGTTTTTTCGTGGTCTGCTGCAGTCTGGAGGACGGACTACCTTTTTTCTGGTATCCTAGCTTCACAATTTTGATTTTGTAGCAAGTAGCAGTGTCTGTTAATGAAGTATTAGGTACCTATACTTCAATAAACCAATAAATTATTCATTGTCAATCTCTGACTGAAGTCTGATTACGTCACCTACTTATTTCAACATCGGCCGGACCACCATTTTCAACCTTGATTTTCTTTTTTCTATTCAGGTAGGTATTACTTCACCAGTTCTACCAGTAAATCCAACTTTAATTTCATGGTAGAGCATGGGTAAGTTGGTTTTCGAGGTAGAAGAGTGCCAAGGGTGTATTTGATGTGTCTAACATGTGGCGGGCAGCACTGGCAGCCGACTGTATTTCTTGCTTCTGGATTTGTTTTCTGTTGAAATTATAGTGTAACTATTGAGGCATACGCACCGTTGTAAGTAGAAAACAACATAGGGGCAGTATAGTCATGTGACCCATAAGCTTGACCATGAACGAGTGTCGGATCGACACAAAAACACGAAAATCCAACAAGAATATCTACTAGAGAGTACAGTACAGAAATTGAAGCATTATATGAATCCAGTTAATGGATTTTATTTCGTTTGCATTATTACTATACAAGATGGACACGTACAGTAGCATTAGATAGTTATTAGTATCACAATACTTTAGATTTGTTTCCACACGCAACCCCTATGCGCGTAGTCATACATATACTTGCGTCGTTACTTGTGTCACCTCAGTCGCTTCTCTTCTTGCGCTGAGGTGAGTATCCTTTTATTACCATGTTACCTTACAGATATACTGACAGTATAATAGCTTAACGTCTATTTTACCCTAGATATATAATACATCTCATTTAGTCTCTTTTCTTCTTGCGCTGAGCTTAACGTCTATTTTACTCTAGACTTCCGCCAGCGCCGTATTATTATATTCTACAGTTAATAGAGACAAAAGCTAAATGATAGGTCAAACAAAGAGCGACTCTGAGTGTCAGGAAGAGATCTCTCTATACTACTGTCTATAGACTCAGGTCAGCACTGGATAGGAAAAAATAAGAGAAGAGAGAACAAAGAAAATGGGGTACAAAAGAGAGATATTAGACTTGAAGGTGGATGATAGGAATGGAAGAGAGGTGGATACAGAGTGAGTGTTCTTTTCACCAGGAGTGAAAAGATGTAGAGGAGAAATAGGGGCAAATAGTATGGCCATGCATTCATTACCACATGTTGTTCACTGATGCTAAAACTACAAATTACAAGAAAATTTCCCTGATACTTGGTATATAGATTGGCATGCATGATGTATACTTATCTGTAGTATGTATGATTGATTGAATTTGGACATCCCTCTATATTAGAAGACAGAAATTGAAATGAATTCAAAGTAGAAAACAATAGTAAAATTCCAAAGGAAATAACTGTTGGTGCCTTCAGTGGTAAGGTATTAGACTTAAAATATAGCGGGTTTTCTATACTAGGCAGCCCCAAGCAACAGAGTCATGTATTCCCTATTTTGAAAGCTCCAGTCAAGTATCTACTATCAGAACATATAACACCACCAGTCAACATTTGGAATGAATGGCTCTGATTATACATGTGAATCTTTTTATATATCTTGGCTTGGACTTTAACATATGATAAGTATCAGAGTCTTACTCACCTTGAGCCTGAATATTAAAATGGGAGTTGCTCAAAAATTCTGTCAGTCCTGATACACCCAAGCCTGAGCAGTGTGCAAACTTATATATTTTACAGGCAATAAATTAAAAAAGCCTGAGGAGCATACCTGAGGGTTGACCTACAAATTATAAGTAGTTCAAACAGCTATAGACCCTAAAGGATTGGGAGATATGGTAGAAAAAGTGGTTTTGAATATGTGTCAAGACCTAGATTCCACGAGTCGCGAGTAAGTCGTCAATGAGAAAGGTTTGAGAATTGCGAGAATAAGTCCCTGGGTTATTAACCAGACTAGAGTAAAGAATCTACAATATACGCTACTGTTTATATACTATAAAGTAAGGAGTACGATCGATCTAATTGTCAAAGAGGTGCTTTAGCCATTGGCCACCGCACGATAGGTGATCGCGACCGCATAGGACCTGTCGCGATCACGGTAGAACGGGAACTGTAATAGTAAGTGATCGACGATCTGCGAATAGTCGCGAATAGGGGTTTGAGCGACTATTCGCAGTAAGAAACAATGAAAGATAAAGAAAAGAAAATAAGTAAAGTGCGATTTGAGGGAGTTCATGACAATATGGGGGAAGGTATGCACTTGCCAACTGAAAAGGGAACTGTTAACCCAAGAGATCAATGCAAATCCAAGTCTGTCAGTTCATAAATCCTTGATAATGGATATCCCAATTGAACTGATTAGCTTATATCTAGTCTCTCCCTCATCTGATGAGTCTTGAAATACAACGATACAGGAAAGACATTATAAATTATAATCAAGTCTTCCAAAGGTCAATAAGAATTCATCATCCCATAAATGAATTATGACTGTACCTACCTCAAGAAGATGTCATTAAATTAACCGATACAAGTCGGGCCCGGGTACACCCCACAAAGACTCGGATATATTGTAACAAGCATAATCTAACACAGCTTTTCCCTATAAGTTTGCTTGTACTTATTCCATCTATTCATCATTATTTTACCCCTGTCGTTTACTGTACTATTTCGACCAAGAGTTCATTAATTTTGAGTGTTATGCTAAATTTTTGGTCAAGGACCAGTTCAGAGACTGGCGTTATGCGTTATGAGATGTAAAATAGGCGGGCCGCAGGCCTGCCAGAGCCAAAATTACTTACTTTTAGGTATGTTACGAGATTTAAAATTAAAAAAAAGGTGTTCATACCCCTCATTATGCGTTACAAATTGAGAAATCAAGGGTGTTCAGAGGGGGGGTGTTATGCATTACAGAACACATGGTTGAAATAGTACAGCAGTTTTGATACTTACATTTTTACATTCTAATCTGTTTGTCTTATTCTCCTGCACTTCCATTGCACTCTAGAACCCATTGCACTTATTTCACATCTCCCTTTGACTTCTATAGTAAGTACTTAATTACTGACTGGGTATAGATACTACAGTATTTTGTAGAGTAGCTAGTAACAACCTTTGCTTGTTCGGAAACCCGATGAACTAGCTCTGTACCACCGCTTTTGCTACAAAAAAAGTGGCTTAGCCTAAACTTAGTTTCTCCAAGTACCCTTTGAAGTGCTCTCGCTGAGTGCTTGGTTCCTGGGCTACATTTCTCATATTAATAGCCGGCCCTAAGCTACTGTCACCTACACTGGTGGCAAAAAATAACGATTCCCCCAAATAAGGAAACATATCTGAAAACATCGTCAAAAGCTACTGGCATTATTGAGACCTGGCATGCACTCATGCTAAAGATGAAGTATCAAGAGACAAAATGGACAGGGGCACAATTAAACCACCAATTTTTGTCATGCCGACCGTCGGATTCAGTATAGTATAGTCTCGAGAATACATAAGTACCATAAATTTAAATTTATTATTTGGTAGGGGGTCACCATTTTTTGCCGCCAGTGTATGTACTTCCATGAATTTCTGGTTGTAATCTAGTTCACAGAGACCTAAATTGTAATAGCTTGAAGAGGCTGATTCAATCATAAGATCAATTTATAGTACTGCAAATCCGCCATAAACTTATACAAGATAAATATCCACATACTAGAGCGCATCTGTAACAAGAAATTTGTCATTTTTCTAAGCTCGAATCTACTTTTTATGGAAGGTGGCATTGAAAATTCACATTGCAGATGCGCTCTACTTATACAAGATTCATATATACTAAGAATGCAAGTCAAGGGTCTGCGCTATCAACTACATTTACTATGGTGTACAGAGATATGCAAAACTTTGCAAAATGAATTATTTTGCGTTCCTCACAAGCTCAAACAGTGTAAGAGATCGACAGATGTATTCATTCAACCAAATAACCCTTAGATGCCATCTAATAGATGGTGTCACACTACTAGTTTTTACAACTTCCGCAGTGTCTATCCACGTATAAATTTATATTTATGATCTATATTGTTTTGCACTGAAGATTGGAGCCCATAGAGTACCGCGACTTATCGAACTCAACTGGTCGCGCAGGTATAGTACCCCTGGGAACACAATTTTTTGGGTATAGTTCTCCTCCCTCTCTAGAATATCTCGTTCTGAATAGATAGACTATGTCTATTAGACTACATATTACTCTAAAAAATTCGCGAGAACCGGAAATTGAGCAGAAGTATAAGATATCAAAATATCTCCGCACACCAACAGTAATTTTCAATCTCAGATCACAAGACTCACAACAAAGGTACCTGGGGTCTCATTGCCTTTCTTGATACATTCGCACTCGGCTAGATTGTTCCGTTGAGCGTGATACTCCGGCATTCCATAGTTTCGTGTTAAAGAAGTAAAATCAACAAAGTCACGCTTTTGTAGGTTGTCGGAGCTCCCAGTCCCTGATGTATCTATCCCAATTTGTCGTAGGTCTGCAATATAATTTTTATACTCCGAAATTTGAAAGGTGTGTCGACGTGTGGGCCTATGTAGCTTTTTCAAACTCAGTCACAGCAACCATCACTCCATTCCAACGGTCTATGTTACCGTCTATTCCATCTCAGGATGGCCCTGGGGATCACAGATGTTCTTCACAGAGCTGCACAGAGACATTCAGCAATATTCATGGCCTGGAGTCCCATGAACAGACTTGTCCGTGTCCCCTGGAAAAACTTAGGGAAAGACAGGCTCGGAAGAGAACTTTAACACAATCCAACACCGAGTCAGGCCGGAATCCCGATGTTCTGTATAAGCTCTGAAAGCTATGTGAGACCAAAAAACCGCCGTCTATAGTGGTAACCCCTATCAATTATCCCGACGTTTATTTGGAATGCCTTGTTTAGTCAGCAAACGCAAGAGATTCAACGTTGTGTTGCGTTTGTTGACCAATCATTAACACTCCTGAGGCTAGCGCTACCGCAAGGTCGACGAACGAGAAGGCCATATATAATTTCATAGTAACGATGTTCAAAATATCAGGACATAAATGATAGAACATTTCTGGAATCGGGTTCCAACAAAATATCATACCCCACCAATATGACATGAAAGTTATAATGGGTTCCCTAATTCTTAGAACATTGCACGCATCTTCTCATGTACTGTATTTTCGGTGAGTGGATGCCAATGGCTTATAATTTGATGGCAGCATCGGAGCGCAAATATAAGGCATTAAGCGAGTATACCTTACCGCACCGGAATTTGATGGCATGGGAATATATACAAGGGTTTACCGGAGTTTCCCTGTTTTACTGATGTGGACGGACGATAACTATGTGTATTACGACTGCATGTCACTCCTTGCTGGTACCTGCAGAAAATGCTTCTACCATGCTCGCAGTCCCGTAATACGACAAGCCCCAGATGAAATGGGGTATCGACTGACATAGTTCCTTTGATCATCGTTGTCATCCGCGATTTGTTTTTAGCCTTTTTTTTCAAGTTTATTTTGAGCCGTTTTTAGCCTTATGGTCATGCTTATTTATGACGATCTATCAGCGTTCCAACTATAAAAAGTCAGTTCATAGCCGCTCGTCTTGTCACTTATCTGAATCGATTGCACTAATGCGCGATGTCGCAATACTCTTCTAAAAGAGACACCAACTTCTGCTTTCCCATACCAAATGTGCTGGAGAACAATCGAATCAAGATAGTTCCCTTCGTGGTAACGAGTCTTGCTTTGATTTCTTATTCAAACTCCACTGAAACCCTTTTTCAGCCTTCGGAACACGTAGAAGAAGTATTCGAAGCCTCTCAAGACGACCGCCTCTGGTGCTATGTCCCCTGTGGACCATTCAAGACATGCACTGATTTCGAAAACTTTTGGGAGAACCGTATTTGCGCCAGAAACGCCGAAACACTGTTCGTCCTTTTTGACAAAACGACCTCTTCTGACAGTCCAAAAGAGGTTGGAAGGAAGACTTCGTCTGAATCCGGACTAGTATTAGCTGGCTTGATTGGTTACTTCGGAACTTCCGCTATAGATCTCTGTACCGAAATCGGTCTCGTCGTCATTTCCCCCCCTTCCAACGTACACACGTCGCGTCTAACGCTGTCGGACTTCTCATGCACCACGCACTTAACCTCCCAGAAAAGGGTGGTTGGGGACTGCGCAGGGTGCAGTGGCAGGCGAATATGATAAACACTAACAGTGTCAGGCTAGCGGAAAGAATGGGATTCCAGAGGGAGGCTACTCTACGATGGGCAAGAGTTTTGCCACCTGAGAAAGCAATTGGGTCGAACGGGCGTCCTGAGAGAAGGGGTGATCCTCGTCCGGGATGTCCAGGTAGAGACAGTGCATTGCTAGCTGTGTACTGGGATGATTGGGAAAACGGACTTCAAGAAAAAGTTGACCAAGTCATGGCTAGAACAAAATGATCAGGGGTTTTTCGTCGATAGAATAGAATTGTCACCTTTGTCCATAATAAATAGTTTGAGTACACGAGATTAGCACTCGACCACAGCAACAGAGGTTGTGCGTTACAGCATATAAAACGTCAAATTTGATTCATTCAACACAGAACGACAATCGATAGCGATACAAACGGATAGTACTGCTCTTACAACTTACCTTGCTCTTTCAGTCCCAAACACCTCTCGTAAAAGTCCAACTCTCTCTCTAACGCATCCCTCTGGTGAGCCTCCTGCCTAAATCCGTGTCCTTCTCCAGAGTACAGTTTGAACTCGGCTGTACCACCCGCGTTGATAATGTTGTCGTACATCGCCTGGGCCTGTTCTTTCGGAACCACCCTATCTATATCACCTTGTAGAACTAAAGAAGAAAAAAAGAGCACAGGTCATTCTTCAGTTAATTAGAAACAAAGGACATGCTGGAAATCTTACCAAAAGCGGCTTTTTGATTCTATCCGCAAAATTGACCGGACTTCTCGCCTTAAGTATCTTCTCTTTCTCTTCTGGTGTCCCAGGAACCTGCATGTAGTGCGCTTCGAACTTGTGTGTCTCTTTCATCAACGCTACTAAATCCACCACACCGTATAAAGATGTAGCAGCAGTAAATGCATTCAGGTTGCTAGAGAGCGACAGGGATGTGAGGACGGTCAGACCTCCAGAAGAACTTCCTCGGATGACGGTGCGGCTGGGGTCAATGAGGTTGTATTGGTCTGACGCGAGGATGCTAGCGGCAGTGATACAATCCTCGGTATCGAGCGGTCCCCATTGGCCGTTGAGTCTGTCTCTGTATGCACGTCCATAGCCGAATGAACCTCCATAGTTGACGTCGAGCCTGTCATGTTGTACACATGTTGTACAACTCAGCGACGGGAAATATGCTTGAAGGCGACTTACCATGACCACCCTCTTGAAGTAAAATATTGAATCCTCGATTGCAAATCTTGGAACGCCATACCTGTGGGCCCACCATGGACATTCAGTACACAAGGAGGCTTCTCCGCGTCCACACTCGAACCCTCATATTGCGGATTATGTGGTGCATAAAAAACAATATGCAATGGCTCTCCATCGGGTGGAACCTTCAAAGTCATCCCTTTTGGAACTGATACCAACTCCTTTGCAAACGGTGGTTCTCCAGGTAGATTCAGTGTTTCAAACGTTACCTGAGGCGACGATTTTCCTAGAGTTACGGTACACTGAACAACCGCAGGAGACGCGTCTACTTTGCCGCCAACAAAGACGACTTGGTTTTTCTCCTTTGATACAGTCCTCATACTCTCCACAGTCACATACGGACTATCCAGCTGTTTTCTCGTTCCGCTTTCCAAATCCACAAGATACAAAATGTTCCTGCCATCTCTCCAAGCAGTGAAAATGCCGTGTCTCCCTTGAGGATCAACAACAGCGTAAGGGAACATACCCAATGACCACATCACGTTGGCGAAATCTTCTCTAACTGGTTCTGGAAAGATTGCCGAGGATTTCTTGCTCGAAACATCGTATTTCCATGGATTGACGAACCCAGACTCATCACTGAGGAATAAGAGTGTTTCGTTGGATGCCCAAGACATCCAACCGACACTGATGTTGCTGTTGGCATCTCCAGCGACCGTGGTGATGTTGGACAGTTTGAGAGCGGGATCGGAAGTGGAATCGGTCAACGATACATCCGCAATAAGGATCTGAGAGCTTTCCCAAGGCATGTGTGGGTTGGACCATTGTTGCCAGACCAGTCGATCACCGTCAGGAGAGAATAGAGGAAAAGCGTAAAAGTCAGAGCCGGATACGAGAGTTGATACACTCTTGGTGTTGGTATTGATGAGACAGAGAGAGTTGACAACTGAGGAAGGCTGATCAATGGTATGGTCCTCAAAAACGGAAACAAGAATGTTGGTCTTAGCGGGATGAATACAGATTTGAGCAAATCGATGAGCAGGATTTTCTTTTTATCGAACAATACAAGCATAAGCCGTTGCTGGTGTAGAGTCATTTGCGATGCAGACATACCGGGAGTTACGGCTTCTGGAGTAGCACCGCTCTGCCTTGCGTCTACCTCATATACGCGATTGTCTTTGATGTGGGAGAAATACGCTATACCAGACTGTACGGTAGCAGGCGCACCCCCGTATTCGTGTACACCTGTTCGTACGTTCCAACCCTGTCCTGCAACATCGCGTCCTGTTCGAGATTCTACCAGGACACTTCGTCCTGCTTCGGATGGACGTCCTTCGACGTGGTAGACGATGGATGTCGATGGATCGACGATAATCTCGTATATGGAATTCGCCTGTAATTCCGAAAAAAGATAGTGAATGCCTTCAGTGGAAATTGGACGCGATATAGTATGTCGGAAACATACACTACGCGTAATACTTTCTGCGGATATGGGTGACTTCCAAGTTCCATAAGGAGCGCGCATTTTGTCGGTCTTGAGACGTATTCAGGGGCTTGTCGGGTGGTGAATTAATAACGAGTGTTATTTTAGACGGAGGTTCTTGATAAACCCTGAACGTATCGGGAGGCACTTGTTTTTGTTACTCACGGGAGGTGAGTAGTAACTGATTAACCTATGTACCTTACCGCGTTCCAATCAGCCTTTTCAGTGTTACATGTGAATAGTTGAATGGTCGATGGATGGAGGACTCGAGCTTATAGCAGTTCATATGTAGCATATAACGTCGAATTCGACCCATTCAGTACAGAGTGATAATTGATACAAACGGATAGTTCTGCTCTTACTTACTCCTTCAGTTTCAAGTATGTTTCGTAAAAGCCCAACTCCCTCTCCAATGCATCCTTCTGCGTGTCCTTCCGTACGAAACCATGCCCTTCCCCAACATACAGTTTCAACTTAGCTGTCCCACCTGCTTCGATGATACTGTTGTACATCGACAAGGCTTGTTCTTTCGGGACCACGGTGTCTATGTCTCCTTGCAGGAACTAGAAAATAGAGCAAAACATCAATCCCAAATTCGAGTGAGAACAGAAACTTGAAAGCTGACCAAGACCGGTTTCTTGATCCTATCCGCATAATTAACCGGACTCCTATCGTGAAGTATCTTTTGCTGCTCTTCCGGCGTTCCAGGAGGCAGCATATAATGTGCTTCGAACTTGTGTGTCTCTTTCATCAACGCTACTAAATCAGCTACACCGTACAAAGATGTCGCAGCAGCAAACGCGTTCAGATTGCTGGAGAGCGACACAGATGTGAGGACAGTTAGACCTCCAGAAGAGCTTCCTCGAATAACGGTACGGTTGGGGTCGATATAATTGTATTGGCTTGAGGCCAGGATACCAGCAGCAGTGATACAGTCTTCGCTATCGAGTGGTCCCCATTTACCGTTGAGTTTGTCTCTATATGCACGTCCATAGCCAAATGAACCTGAATAGTTGACGTCGAGCCTGTCATGTCATACATACAAGTCAGCAACGGAAGAGTTGTGTGTGAAAATAGTGGAACGAAAACACACCATGCCCATCCTCTTGACGTATAGTATTGGACTATTGACTGCAAGTTTTGGTATGCCATTCCCGTAGGTCCACCGTGGACATTCAGCACACAGGGAGGTTTCTCCCCCTGGGGACCCTCATAGTCTAGACTATAGGGTGCATAGAAAATAACATACAAGGGGTCTCCGTTGGGTGGAACCTCCAAAGTCATCCCCTTCGGTTTCGACACCAACTCTTTTGGAAACGGTACCTTTTGAGGTGGGTCCAGTGTCTCAAAGGTCACTTGAGGTGGTGATTCTCCTAGAGTCACGGTACACTGAACAACTGCAGGGAACTCGTCCACTTGGCCGCCAACAAAGACGACTTGGTTCTTCTCCCTCGATACGGTCCTCATACTCTCCACAGTCACGTACGGACTATCCAATAGTTCTTTCTTTCCGTTTTCCAGATCCACGAGATACAGGATGTTCCCACCATCTCTCCAAGAGGCGAAAACACCGTGTTTCCCTTGAGAGTCGACGACAGCGTAAGGAAAGCTTCCCAATCGCCACATCACGTTGGCGAAATCTTCTCTGACAGGTTCTGGGAAAATTGCTGAGGATTTCTTGCTCGAAACATCGTATTTCCATGGATTGATGAACCCGGATTCATCACTGAGGAATAAGAGTGTTTCGTTAGAAGCCCAAGACATCCAACCGACACTGATATTGCTGTTGCCATCTCCTCCAGCGATCGTGGTGGTATTGGACAGTTTGAGGACGGGGTCAGCGGAACCGGTCAGGGTTACGTCTGCAATACGAATCTGGGAGCTTTCCCAAGGCATGTGTGGGTTAGACCATTGTTGCCAAACCAGTCGATCACCTTTAGGAGAGAACAGAGGGAAGGCGTAAAAGTCAGAGCCAGATACGAGTGTCGATACGTTCTTGGTGTCGGCATTGATGAGACAGATGGTGTTGATGATTGAAGAAGGCTCGTCGATGGTGCGGTCCTCGAAAACGGAAACCAAGATATTGGTTTTCACGGGGTGAACGCAGATTTGGGCGAATAGATGAATGGAATTTTCTTTTTATCGAAGGATACGAGCATAAGCTATTGCTAATGTAGGTTCAATGTGTGATAGAAACGTACCGGGAGTTACGGCTACCGGAGTGGAACCGTTCTGTTTCACATCTACTTTGTATACGCGATTGTCCTTCAAGTTCGAGAAGTACGCTATGCCAGAATACACAGTGGCGGGTGCACCCCCCATAATCGTACACGCCTGTTCGGACATCCCAGCCCTGTCCCACGACGTCACGTCCTGCACGAGATTCTACCAGGACACTTCGCCCGTCTTCGGATGGACGTCCCTCGACGTGGTAGACAATAGATGTCGTTGGATCGACAATAGCTTCGGAAACATAGGTTACCTATACAGTCGGAAAGATAAAGAGTTTTCAGTTGAAGAAACTCGACGCAACGGAGTCTCTTGGAAACATACGCTGCCTGCAATGATTTCCGCAGATATAGGTGACTCCCAAGTTCCATAAGGTGCGCTTTTTTTTGTTGGTCTGAGAAGGCATCTGGGGATTTGTTGAGTGATGGAGTTGGTGATAATGATGACAGTGGTTTTTAACAGATCCAGAGAAGGTTCCTCGGATGCCTAAGCGGATGTCATGTCAGGGGGAACCTACTAATCTCGACAAGGTCAATGTTGCACCCGTTTCTCGAAAGAAAGGTCATCGTTCACGAGATGAAGTCAGTGAATGTCATGTCAGAGAGAAACCTAGTCCTGACGAGGTCAATGTTGTGTCCATTTTTGAAGGCAAGACCGCAATGACAGGAACCTTTGAACCCCAGGTTGTAAGTGGGGTACTAATTAAAGTGCCCCGGAAATTTTTGGACCGGACCGATCAGTCCTGACTTGCGAACGAAAGCTTGTGAACAAGCTCTTATTCTGAGCAGCCAAAACCTGAGAGGATGAATGGAAAAAAAGAACCAATGCTCAGTGATCCGGATTAAGAGATATAACCAGTCGTGGATGTGAGTGATCAGTCGGGGCAGGTGATGTCACGGGGAAGTCTTTGCCCTCAGACTGCTCGACATCGGAAGTGTAAGTTTGAGTCTAGTATTCATCGTCGTTATCCTCAAACATGTAACAGAGTATCCATACCACAAGAGACAGAGGTTCGAGTTCGTATA